>JAFVLL020014817.1:0-48647 GCA_021397915.2 Tor tambroides | reverse complement strand
AGCCACACGCAGACAGGCAAACAGGCATCGTGAGAGGCACACAGAAATCAAAGGGCCTGTGGTGGAGAGGTTTAGGAGTCCCATCAGGATTCCTGCGAGAAGAATGCCTGGCTGATTAAAAACAGATGGAGAAACAGCGATGCTGCAGCTCTGAGCTCAATCTGCAAACAGGAAAGTCAAACCTCAACAGACAGACTCTCTTCCTTAATCATTCCCAGACTCCCACTTGTTATTATTGTGAACCCGTCTCAGCAAAACGGCCGCTCAGAGCTCACGGTGAACCACAAGCAACGCCAGCAGTCGTCACACACAGAACTACCAATACACAGAAAAACCTGATGTTTATGCCAAACAAGTGCATTTTTATCAAGAAAAGTGCGACAGACTTGCAGAAGTGTCACTTTTCCTCTAAAAAGCAGTTATATTTCAGATCCTTCACATTTTGCGTGACTTAAAAAGGCTTTGAAACTCTCTACAGCAGTTGAAAACTGGTAAGAGCTCACACTTTGTAAACTGCAAATGAAAGTAAATGTTGACCCAGCTCAGACTGAGGTAATGGAAACAGTCAGCAGTCACACACACACATACACGAGCAAAGCCGAGAGCAACGAGACCCTCAACTCAGTTTCTACACACTGAACAGACACAGCTCACCACTCCATTAAACCCGACAGCCCACCGCGCACATGAAAAACATGTTTACTTATACACATTTCCTCTAGGGAGAGAAGGCACTCACCGATTTTCCGTTGTAGTAATACATGCTGCCCATTCCAGGCACGGGGTAGGCGCAATACATGATAAAAGCCTCAGCGATACTGGGAAAGACGTGTAGCCTGATACAGAGGATCTCTTTTCAACAACCCACTCCCTACACATACATCCACCCGCTGCACAAGGGACTAATTCCTTCAGTGCTGGCCCCTTACACATGGATCCAGTCACAGACAACTTATGCAAAGCAGGACTGTACCAACTCAGCCAGCAGCGAGGGGTGGCTTATGGGAGGAGGAGGCGGACGGACCAATACCCAGAGCTAGGCTCCCCTAAAGCCTCATAAGTGCTGAGGGAAAGAGAGGAGGGGGGAGATGGAGGATAAAGAGCGAGGGAGGGGCGGAAAACAAATGAGTAAGTGGATTGACTTGTACTTTTAAAAAAAGAGACAGAAAGGAAATTAGAATGGTGGATTTTTTTGTGCGCAAAAAGGGGCCGAACTTAACACTGAAATGACTGTTATGTTCATTTACCTGTTGATTCTTGTCTGTTCTTTCACAAGCAAACAGAAAATGAAATGAAACATTTACTGATACAGTTTGGAAGGGCATGTAAACACAAAAACACAAATAAGCACTGGTCTAAATCCTGCGCTGATTAATCTTTTTAGTGATTATTGTTTTTCTTTTTTTGAGGGGTTGGATTGAGGGTATGGAGAGGATTTCCTCACTGCGTCAATAATCTTGTAAATGAAAAAAAAAAAGTTAGGGATAACTCTATAAGAGTAACAGTAATATCTTAAATATATGTAATATATATTTCCTACTACTACTAATAATATATTTTTATGATATTGTATAAAATAAAACATAATGAAGTATTATAAAATAATGTAATGAAACTGCCAGTAAACATAAATGCTGTTCCTTTTTAAATTTCTATTCATCGAATAATCCTGAAAAAAATATATATCACAGTTTCCACAAAAATAATAAGCAACTGTTTTAGACATTGATAATAATAAGAAATTTTTCTTGAGCAGCAAATCAGCATTTATGAATGATTTCTGAAGGATCTTGTGACATTGAATACTGGAGTAATAGCTGCTGAAAATTCGGCTTTGCCATCACAGGAATAAATTAAATATTTAAACAAAATATTTATTTTTTTACTGTATTTTTAATCAAATAAATGCAGCATTGGTGTGTAAAAGAGCCTTCTTTCCAAAAAACAAAAAAAACAAAAAAAAAACAAAACAAAACAACCTTACTGACCCCAAACTATACTTTATGTATAAATGTATTAATGTAAGCTTTAATTATATGAAAATATAATAATAATCAATGGTGATACACAACAAGAACCATTTTTAACACTGCTAATATTATGATTAGACTATGCATTTCTCATGCCTTGCACTTGTTCGCCCCTAACCAAGTCTTGCGCCGAATGTTGCGACCTGTGGCTGTTGTTTTAACAGTCCCCCACAGTGGCGTGACAGCAAACACAGAGAGCTGTTGAACACATCCAACAGCTGCAGAGGGGCCGAGCCTGACGTCAAGCACCGAGAGCAATGACGCTCCACTTCCTCACACGTCCCCTCCTCTTGCTCTCATTGTACCCGCTGCTCCCCTTCCTGGGCCTCTTGCCCATAGACCATAGGGGCGGTAGGGTACACAACCCAAATAACAGGCGCACTGGGGGTGGGAGAAGAGAATGAGGGGAAAGAAGGGAAAATGAAGGGAAATGGGAGGGTGGAAGTGGAAGAGAGGCAAAAGAAAAAGGCTGGTCACAGTCATTGAGAATGAATGGACAGGGGTGCAAAAATAGACGGGGAGACCGAGGTCGTCCACGTGCTGTGAACACGCTGACCTGTAGCGCCATCGGTCTCTTTAAAGCCCACTCTAGGCCGCTCCACTCGGGGCCCTTTCATGTCTGTCACTGCAGGCTTCCCAGTCCAAACACCGTCCCATTCACAACATTATTATGGAAAGATGAAAGCCTTCCCAGAAAACGATACTTTATTATGCTTTCCCCTCTAATTCTATTATTATTTATTCCCTTTTCTTCTCCGAGTGAGACTCTTTCAAATGTGTCCAAGGTGGTTGAGATCGACAGGCTGGTACCACTTTAAACCTGGAGCCGTTTCAAGTCGATTCTTTAGGAGAGAGACGGCCATGATGGAGGAATGCTTGAAGGCTCCATAAAACAAATCCAGATAAAGAATGCACCGCTGGGAGGAAAAGAACATGGAGAAACTAATGAAAGAGACAAATGAAAAGGGACAGAACTGAAATCACAAATCACGGACACATGTCCGGAGAGTTCGCAACGCATGTTTGCTTTGTTCTCGCAAGATTTCCACACAGCTGCCGCATATAACTTCATTTCGATCACCACTGGGAAAATAACCAATCACTGGTGAGGTTCGTTGGACATAAACTTAGTTACACCAGACACCGTTGGTTGCATTTATTTACTAGGCAGATACGATAAAGCAACTTTTTGCCTTAACGAGCTAGAAGCACAACGAGACATTTTGTCAGCTCTTATTTCAGATGTGCTGTTCTGGATAGCTCCGCCCACAGTGACATTTGATCGATCAAGCATTTTGTCTTCTTTTTCAGAATATAAAAAACGATATATATGCAAAACTGTGTAAGATGGTCAGACTTGTTTTCAGAGAAAATACTTTGAATTGTTTTTTTCTTGTTTTAAACTAGAACTTCACAACAATTTATAAATATCTATTTACTATTTTAATAATGTGTTAAAATGTAGTTTTCAGCAGCCATTACTGTGGTCTTCAGTGCCACATGATCCTTCAGAAATCATTCTAATATGCTGATTTGGTGCTTATTATAATCAATGTTTATCAAAATTTCATTTTGTTTAATATTGTTTGTGGAAATCATGATTTATTTGAAATAGAAATCTTTAGTAACATTATAAATGTCTTTATGGTCATTTTTGACCAATTTAATGCACCCTTGATGAATAAAAGTATTAATTTTGAATGGTAGTGTATTTTATTTATTTATTTTTTAAATTTCAGTTATATTTATTTTTCAATGTATTAATTTACTTTTTTTTAAAAGTTACATAAAAACATTGATGAAAAACACTGAAGCAGGCTTCTGCATTGTGTCACTTTGTGCTGTATTTTGCTTTTAGTGAAGGCACCAAACTTAATACTGGAAACTTAATGCACTGCACAGTCGAGACGCACCTGTTAAGACGGTGCTAAGCCAACCCAGTTCTTCATCACACCACAGACGCAGGAGGTCTGGGATTCACCTGTACTGATTGTGTGGATTATGGAGTTTAAATGTAATAGGTGCTGCAGACAGTCTGTTCCATTAATCAATCTGAAAACTAGACACTTCCACATCAACATCCCCACACACATCCCACGCCCGCAAATTAGAAACATGCAGAACGCTCATCTCAGCCCATACAAGCTAATTTAACATCTTCGTGTTTCTATAAGGCCATTCATCACAACACATTAGGAGGAAAATCTCTCTTCACGGGTCTCGTGGGCTTATGAGCATTCTGTTATGTGCTTGTAATGATTAATGTTTCCCTGCCTGAGGACAGCACCTAGACAAAACACACAAAAGACGACACAAACATTATATTAGAATAACACTGGTATTTAGCGAGCATCTCCTCCAGACATGATAAATCCACCGGGGCCCTTTCATCAGGGTCCAGGAGAGAGCTTCAGGTTTTGAAGCCTTCATACATGTCTGGGCCAACACTCAAGTCGAGCAACAGGTCTTCATCCAATTACGGTGTACCTGACATCAAGCAACACAAAAGCAGCTTCACCCACTTACCTGCCTTGCACCTATGCCCACAGCCCACAGTGACACCATCTCTATATGTGACATCTGCTGTCTGCTGACCTACAACCGGCACGTCTAGGACTCACGTGCAGGCTGCGCTCCAGCCAGGTAAATCATGCCAGTGTGGCTTAGATTAGCTCTACTTTACACACATCACATCTTAAGATAATCAGCTCTTGACTGTTGACAGAGCACGCTCTTAAAGTGACAACAGCTGTGAGGATGTACATTGACACAAAATACAAAGAAAAACACATTTCTGTAAATCTGAATGTGGGTCTAAATTAGCAGATATTTCTATGCCGTTTTCTTGTAGTCCAACTATAGATGAAAGACGCACGTCTCTGCTCTTTTGTGGGCTTCATGATTTAGGGTTCTGAAGTCTGAGGTAAATTTCAGCAGCCTAAACAGATAAAGAGACTTGTTCCCTAGTCGTAAACTGATAAAGAGGTGGACATGTCTCTGTTCAGCATCAGACTCAAACCAGGAACATCTATCTAATCACTTATCTGATGAGCTCATATCCTTTCAGACACATGCACAAACACACACACACACACACACACACATTTACCTACCTATTTAAATGAAGACATGGTATAGACTTCTTTTGTTTTTATGTAATCAAGTTAATTAAAATGACTACAAAATAGTTTTGTCAAAAGTTGATACTAAAAACAAAAGACAATGATAGCAAAATATCAAAGGACATGTATCTGTGAGGTTTTAATGTAACAGAGCTGATGTAAAAATAATAAAAAAACTGAAACTGTGTCCAAATATCAGATCTGTGCTAAACTTAACGCACCCTACAGACCTGTCATTATTAATCAAACATTTAATAATCAAATATAAATTCCTAATTATTAATACCTGGGTAATTATTTGTGAAATACTTGAAGGCTACATGCCACTGTGTAATTTGTTAATATGTAATTTTTTTAATAAAATAAATATGTTAGACTGTATTAGTTTTTGCGGTGGTATTGAAATTGCATTAAAGTGTTGTGAAATTTCACTAATATTTTGTTATTGTGAAAATCCTTTTTCAAACACAATCCTCTATAAGATACGTTTTTGGATATTTTTAAGATTTAAAATATTCAATTTTGTATAGTATAACTAACTAAACACTGACCCCACACACACACACACACACACACACACACACACACACACACACACACACACACACACACACACACACACACACACACACACACTCTGACCCAATGCACTGCCCTCTGGTGGCAGGATTATGACCTGATGGCCTAGAGGACAAACCCCAGACACACAGGTTACATGGACATAATGAGCCTAAATATCAAATAAGTTTGGGAGGAAGTAGAATGTCTGAAGATCAAGGGAGCTATTAAAAGCTACAGGTTACAGGATGCTGTCTGAACACGTGGGTCAGGAGAGGATACAAGAGCACATGACTGTAAGCTCAGAGATATCAAACCAAATGCAGCTTTTATTTTATACCACTAGCTGCAGAATATGCTTTTTAAAACAGAGATGTGAGGCTGTAAAAACCCAGCACTGAGGAAATACAAAGGAGAACAGAGATTTTCTCCAGAACAAAGAGCAGTGGCCACATGAAAGACCTACATCAAACTGTACTGGTATTCTTTACAGGGCTTTAGTGGGGCCTTTTATCCCAAGGCATGTCCAACTACACAGGGTCTTCACTGCCAGGTTGTGACCTTGCATTAGAGGCAGGGGGTTCAAAGAGAGTAGGCAAAAGAGGAGGGTGGAAACAACCCAGAACAAATGCACACAAAAGCCCAATGTGGCGTTGGTGACCTGCATCAGCTTGGATGGCCTGTAGATGGCTGTCTAGTCAAAAATGCAGGATGTATCTTCTGAATGGTGGAGCTCCAGTCAAGCTGACATCTCCGAGCTTTGGGCGCTAGTCTCGTGTCCTTGTCGCCACAGTGGATCATAACCTTCTTCTCACTTCTCTCCTGGTGCTCGTTTCCTCGCTAAGTGCAACTTCTGCCCGAGCGAGGGTGCCTGAGCGATCTGTCAAGAGCAAATGACAATCTTTTTTGTCATTCACAGCCAGTGTTCTCGCATGCAAAAGGGCCCGAAGGAAGGCGAGCACTCCCTGCTGCTTTCTCTCCTTGCCTCTTTTCCTTTCTCTCTCTCTCTCTTCCGATCATCTCTTCTGGGCTGAACATCGGCGCCCCGGCGCAGGCAGTGTCGCATCAAACAGTCGTGCCCGTGACAAGGGTGTTTAAAAAAAGCCTGGCTATTTACACATATAGGCTGCAGCTCAAGGCTCTCCGCCAAGTATAAATCTCCCACAAGATGCAGTTACTTGCTCAAAGTCATGGAGCCATCCATCCGCCTCTGACTCTTTTTCTCCCTCTGTGGCTGTCAGGAGGGCCGGGGTCCTTCAGCACAGGTGCCACACAGCTGCCTGACAGCATAGCTGCTGCTGCGCCAGACGCACTTGCAAACTGCACAACCCGCGTCTGCCACGCTCACAGCAGCGAGCAAGACACCCTACCTTCATCTGCTCGCAGAGATTCCTAAAAAAACTAGCCAGGCATCATACGGTAAAACTGATAATAATTGCACTTATGTCTTGGGCTGAAAGCGTGATACGTTTAGTGTGATAATCCAATGATTAATTAAATAAATATATACACTGCACATTTTACAGTGAAGCGCAGCACTGTGTTTATTTACACGCCAGCAGCTCAAAATGACAGTGCTTTGCGGTTTGGCTTGGTTCGCAGTAAATACAGCTCCTCACCAGGGTTATTACACTAAAAGTAAAACCATAAGTAACACATTTTAGTGAACGTTTTTTTTTTTTACATGAAATAAACATTCTATAAAATATATATGTATTTTTTAATTACTTAATTTTGGCTATTTGCCAAGGAACCTTTCATTTAGTCTAACTCGTACTAAAATAAAATCTATATAGACATAAAAAACAATAAAAATGACCAAAACACAACAAAATTACTAATTACTTTAACAAATCAAAATCAAAATGTAAAATTAAAAATTAACACAATATTAACTATTAATAAAAACAAATTTTGTTTAATATTTATATTTAATAATAATTGCAACTATTATTACTATTATAGTCGTATTGATATATAATCACAATATGAATTTTTAAAATCTCATTCTCTATTTCTTATTTCTTATAAAAATCACAATTAGATTTCTTCCCCAAAGCGTTCAGCCCTACTTATGTCTAATCTTCAAATGTTTAGCAACTGAATAACAAACATCCGCTATCTTTCTTTAAAACTTTTCCTGCAGTTCAAGGGTTAACATGGTTCCCTCATCTTCTCAAAACAGCAAGTACACAAATCAAACACGGTTATAAATATTTGCACGTCCCCAGCCTGCTGCCATGTCTTATTTAGGGCTTTATGTCGTAAAGCATGCCCTCGCTGCTCCAAAAAGGAGCGGATGTTATTCCATAAATATTTACATCTATACGTAAACTACGCCGATCAATCAGCCGTGTTGCGTTTAAAAAAAGTGATGAGCTGGTAAGAGGTAAATAGTTAAAGTATTTTTAGGTGAGTTGGGGGTTGTATTCCCTGCGGAGGGCCTGATGATGGGAAGCATTGTGTTCATTTTGTTTATCAAGCAGCTCTACGGGCCTCTAGTGGGGCTCGTCTGCTTACACAAGCAAAAGCTTTCAGAGGCATCTGCAGCTGCAAGCCCACTGTGCAGGTACCCTGCAGACTGCATGCGCGCACACACACACAGCTGCCCCAGCAACCCTACGTGGCTCTGCAGGTGCACCTGTGCCGCCGTGGCTACCAGCACACTTTATTCTCACGTCCAGGACTTCAACATCTCTTGTCCAATCATGATGACTGACGGCTGTCACCAAATGCCGGTCCACGCAAACCAGGTTTCCAACCAACCATATTTTTATGCAAATTTTAGGATATTGTATTAAAATAGTTGGATGGAAACACAAACATGAGACTAAAATTTCCACTGTGCACCAAAAACTACAACAAAAACATTTACCGGAATAAATTCATATCTGTTGACATGGAAAGAGAACTAGGTTTCTATCCACAAATTTAGTGGCATATTCCATAAAAAATTCTGGATGGAAACACCAACTACTGGAAATGCAACAACAATAGACGTTTGCGTTGACGACCGCTTGTGTGAGGGAGTTCAGTTTAAATAAGTATGAAGTCATTTTTATTTCTCTTAACTTATGGAGAGAAACAGCGCAGACACTGGAGAAGTATGAAACATTCTAGTGTGCATGTGTCAAGTACCTATGTTTGCGCATACTATCAATTATTGAAAGGCAACACATTTAGCTATATGCATATGCTAAGCATTTGCATCAAAACTGAAGGATACTTTGCCAGTGATCGCTAACAAATTATGTGTGTATTCAGGTTGCAAACAATTCATTCATAATTCATTCATTACATTTAAAGGAAAATGTTCACCGAAAAATAAAAATCAAGTCATCATTTTCTCCCCCTTGTGTTGCTTTACTTGTGTATACCCTTCTCTTTTTTTTCAGACCACGAAAGCAGAAATTTAAAAAAAGTCCCGCTACTGGTTGCTGATATAATGGCAGTGAACATCAAACAGCATCAAGCTTTTAAAATAGACACAAAAGTATCACAGAATAATCCCATGCAACACATGTCATATATTCCAGGTGTTTTGGGGCTTTATGATAGGGTTTGGTGAAAAACAAACCAAAACTTAATGTATTATTTAACAAAAATCCTGACCTTGGCCATTGGTCTCTGTGCACAGCTGCGTGTTCATGAGACTCTATTAGTCCAGCAGTTCACTAAGACTCACCCAGGAAAGCACAAAAGTTGTGAGAAATCAAGACGAATAAACAAAAAATATGAAACACCTAGAAATCTCCCAAAAATTATCCATGTAATTTCTTCAATGAGTTAAATATCTCCAGCCTGGAACTCCGGTTGTCATGACAGTCAGAATGACAGCTGACAGACATGAATGCGATATTGTTGCTGCGATGAACACAACATATATATTCACCTCTGAGAAGAGAGTACATGGATTGTATTTTGTGTTGCAGATTTTGGAGTGAACTACTGCGCTAATAGAGTCTCATGAACACGCAGCTGTGCAAGAGACGAACGGCCAAGGTCAAGATTTTTGTTAAATAATACATTAACTTTCGGTTTGTTTTTTACCAAACTCTATTGTAAAGCCCCAAAACACCTGGAATACATGACACGTGTCACATGGGACCATTCTGTCATACTCGTAGCTTTTTTTGAAAATTCTCCTTTTGTGGTCCTAAAATGAAACAAGCGCATTCAGCTTTAGAACAACACAAAGGTGAGTAAAAGATGACTTCATTTTCATTTTTGGGTGAACTATCCCCTAGGGCCAGTTTTACTAACAGCTTGCGCCAGTGCAAACCGTCTTTTGGCGTTAAAATAGTGCTGTCGGGTACTAAAGACGCACAGTGACGAATTAGCGCTGAAAAGGCGAGAACAAAGTTATTTTTGCGCCTGACCTTATTGAATATGCATTTGTTGGAGTTTCCCTTTCAGATGCTAAATTTGTGGGAGGAGAATATTCAAATGAATCACGCAATGAGATTTACTATTGTTTGCGCTCGTCAAATTACTGGTATTATTTAACGCCCAAAAAAAGCATGTCTTCAAGTGTTACTCCACCCCAAAATGAAAATTTTGTCATTAATCACTTACCCCCATGTCGTTCCAAACCTGTAAAAGCTTCGTTTGTCTTCGGAACACAATTTAAGATATTTTGGATGAAAACCGGGAGGCTTGTGACTGCCCCATTGACTGCCCAGTAATTAACACTGTCAAGGTCCAGAAAAGTATGAGAGACATCGTCAAAATAGTCCATCTGCCATCAGTGGTTCAACTGTAATTTTACGAAGCTATGAGAATACTTTTTGTCCGCAAAGAAAACAAAAATAAGACTTTATTCAACAATTCTTCTCTTCAGCGTCTCCTCTGCGTCAGCGTAGCGCCATTTTGGAGAGTATCCGCTGGACGCAAACTGCGTATGCTCTTCTGTGTCAGCTGCGTCACACGTATACATCTTCTACAAATATTTACGCTTTGATTTGAATGAAAACAGCATACCCGTGTGTTGTGCGGCTGAAACAGAATAGCGTACGCAGTTTGCGTCCAGCGGATACTCTCCAAAATGGCGCTACGCTGACGCGGAGTAGACGCTGAGGAGAAGAATTGTTGAATAAAGTCTTTATTTTTGTTTTCTTTGCGGACAAAAAGTATTCTCGTAGCTTCGTAAAATTACGGTTGAACCACTGATGGCAGATGGACTATTATGACGATGTCTTTCATACTTTTCTGGGCCTTAACAGTGTTAATTACTGGGCAGTCAATGGGGCAGTCACAAGCCTCTTGGTTTTCATCTAAAATATCTTAAATTGTGTTCCGAAGACGAACGAAGCTTTTACGGGTTTGGAACAACATGGGGGTAAGTGATTAATGACAAAATTTTCATTTTGGGGTGGAGTAACCCTTTAACTATTTTGCATTTGAAATGGCTGCAATTATTGTTGCAAGGAGAAGCACAGCAGAGAACAGAAAGTGCATGGTAGAAAGGAGAGGATTTTTTCCACACGTATTAATTTATTTGGAATACAAGAAGAACACGAAAATATCGTTGGCCAAGCCATGTTATTTTAATTTGCTTCAGGAAATAAAAGACAACTTGGAAGCCTCAACTATAGGAGTCACGCAATACCAGGTCTATCAAAACTTCTTGCAACTCTTCATTTTTTGCCTCCGGTTCTTATAAATGTACTGTGGCTTCGTTATTTCTTTATTCTTTATTTGCGACTACGCTAATTTGCGCTGGTCGATATGTAAATGAGATGTGGCGTCTGTGCTCTTTAATTTGCGTGGTTGTTAGAAAACCACCCGCAGAAATTTCCACACCCATCGGCGCTGTTTTGGAATTGCGGTCTCGCGCAAATTTGCCCTGCTTAGTAAAACTGGCCCCAAGTGGTTTCCACAATTTTACATTCATTTTTAGAGCCAATTTTTCCAAAAAGTGACGATTTCATGCTCTTGAACACACAGAATGTAAAAGCTGCTTTAGTCACAAATTATTTTAGCAATTTTCAATTTTTTTTTGCATACATTCACAACTTAGGTGGAAACTTAGCTACTAACACACTCATCTGTTGTGAGTGAGATTTTGAAGAGAATCCATCCTTTCTTATAAGAGTGGAGTTCTATATTCCTGGCGTGCACCGTCACTGCTCTACCCTGCGCTGAATTGAGCTGCTTTGAGTTATGAGTCACACAAGTGCACCTGCGGCCATGTGTTAAGTAGTGACAAATAAAAGCCCTATGTCCATTTACACAACAAAGAGATGTACCCCACGAGGCCACCAATCTCTCCTCAACCCCCTTACCATCCCACCTCTCTGTCTTTTTCTGTCTTTCCTTGTTTTTTCCTTTGGCATTAGTAGCGAAAAGTATCTCGCTCCCCATTTCCCCCGAGTCCTGTATCACTAGAGCGACTCCGTTCCAGACAAGCTACGATTCAAACACAAATTTAAAGACAAAAGTGCGTTGCGCAACTTCTTATTCACGTCTTGCGGAAGAGTCGCGCTTGATTTCTCGCCTGCGTGCCATGCGATTATTGAGAGCTCACGAAGACTAATCCTGCTGCCACGCAGCCCTCAAAGGCCTCGTTTTGTTCTGCGGGAGGAATTTGAATCCTGCTGCATTAATGTGAGGGGGATCTCTGTGCTAATGCCGCTATATTCACGAATTCACTGCGACCAGCACTGCGGTTTAAGGGCGAATCTACAAGGAGGCTTTCACTATCTGCCCTCCGTTTTCCCACAATGACTGTTCAAACGTGCGATTTATGCATACAGAACGGTTAGGAGGGAGTTGGGCCAACGGAGGTCACAGGCGGAGTCAAGCTGAGCTCCACACTTCCTCCGAATCCTAATGTCTGGTGCTCCACTGGGATTATCGCCCATGGAAATTTTCCCCCAATTCCGCGTTATTAATCTCTGTCTGTCCTCCTGTTCTGGGTACATAATGACTAATTAAACATCAAAAGAGCTGTGGCGGGGATGCGGCATGACAGCTCGTGTCCCTGAGCCCTTGTTCCTGCGGGAAAGGGGAGGAGAGGGGGGCGAGAGCTGACGGGGCGGCCTCACAAATCAATCAACCATCGTTACCTCACACCTACGCCCGCCAAGCTCCAAACGCAGGATCCGCAAACACAACAGAGCTGATTTGCGAGGCAGGTTTGGCCTCCCGTGTGCACGCGCCCGACATACGCACAGGTACACGCCGCCACCGTGTCAGAGGACGACTTTGATAAGACGGAATTCAAAAACGTGTGTGCCGCCGTACCAACGGCTTTCATTAAATGTGTCTGTTTGTGCACTAGCATCTATTTTTAAAGCAAAGTGATGGCAGGAAGATGAAATGATGCTGTACTCACAGATGTAGGCAGGCCAGGAGGGGGCTTGCGCACTTTCTTTGTTTGCAGAGGATCTGTGGAGAGAATACAAAAACAACTTTGAGACATTTGAGGGGAAAAAAGAATAAACAAGTATGCGGAGACACTCAGTCAGATGTTTCTTTGATTACAGGTTTACAAAGACAAATATGAGAGCATCAGTCTGGCAGAAATCGAGGAATTCTTAAATTTAGTGTAAAAAAAGCTAATGTTGAAAAACATATATGTGAACATTATTATACATAACTAGTCATGCTTTCTCATTGAGGGCATCAGGCACTAACCCATTGAAGCAGAGTCCTGAAGGGAGCGTCTTCGTGGATTGGAGCCAGTATAAGAGTAGAATGGAGTGGGCGACTTCCCAGAGGTGGTGACGGGCCCTGGGCTTGCCAGCCCCATGTCTGACCTCAGACTAGACTGTAGAGAAAAAAGAAAAGAGTTCAGAGCCAAGAGCCAACATAATAAACACTAATGCAAATGCACAAAAAGTGTGTGTGTGTCTGTGTGTGTGTGCAAAACATATTTTGAAATTAAATCAATACAAAAATAAACTGAAATACAGAAAAACAAATAACAGAAAAGCCGATGACTGTTTTCACAAAATGGTTGACAACCCATGAATGGCTTATATTAAGATTCTATACTTTAATATTCTATACTCCTATCAAATAAGTAAAAAAAAATAAATAAATAAAATCAATCATTTAAATACTAAAACTGATTATAATGTAAAATATGAAAAATGTATATTTTGAGATTTGTAAAAGATTACATACAAAGATTACTTAGTCTTTGGAATTATTTGTGTTTCTAAAAATGATCTTTATAAGACTGTTAGATGGCAAATGTAATTTAAAATGTTAAAAAAGGGAAACAAAAAGTGCTCTTAGTTACATACACAATATACAGTCAAACCAAAATTTATTCAGACACCTTCAACATTTCTCACATTATCACAGTTTATTCGCTATAGTTTAGAAAATGGTAATAAAATATCAAGAACTCAATAGTTAAACTGTGTCAGAAAAAATTAATCTTGATAATGTCAGATAGCTTTGATAGAAAGGTATGTAACAAAACACGGTCAGGTCAAAGTGTCAAACCCAATTTTTGGTCCCAAATTTTTTATCAAATTTACTGGTAGTCCACTGTATGAAGAAATTTTTGGGTATAATAATGGCACAGTTTACTTTATTTTGCTATCCTCACTTACATAAATTAACTATAGTGTCCTGCACCCACTAGTAAAAAATATCAAAAATTATATCTGGTGTCTGAATAATTTTTGATTTTACTGTATATGCCACTAATGAATTCAAAAATAAATAAATAAACACAATCTTATGTCAGCATCCCTAATTGTGATGTAAGATATAAATGACATGGTGTCAAGTCCAAAGCTCTGATGTAAAACATTAATGTCTTTGAATTTTTAAAAACTGGAAACAAAAAGAAAAGATATAAAATAATGAAATTCATGTCATTTTTTTTTTCTCAATTCAACCAAAGTGTTACACCGATAACATCTGTAATAATAAAGTTCATTCTGAATAACAAAAATGCTAAATACAAGCCTTTAATGCAACAGGGCTTTTGAACTGTCAGTTTAAAAGTAAAAAATGTTAAAAAATAAAATGAGCATCACTCAGATTAAAATATAAAACATGAAGGTGAATGTATGACCATTTTGTATATTGTGTGACCCCTGAATGAAGGTTTTGTGCTTCACAGAAGAACACAATTAGAACTCGTTACGGGAAAAAAAACCCTGAGAGTTTTTCTGCTCTTTCCTCTCTTTACTGAACACAATTGTGCAGTTATTGATGTGAGAGTGCCAGCAGCTCAGTGAAGTCCAAGGAGAAATCGATCCAATCAGTCTGACCTAGTGATTCCCTCCCCTTCTGCTCACGGTGAACTGCTATTGATCAGGCCTGATCACGGCCTCAGGGCATATCCACACGCAGCCAGGGACACATCCTCACTTAAAGGAGCAGCAGGCCCAAGAGAGTGAAGGATGACAGAGCCAGAGAGAAGGTGGGGGGGGGGGGGGGGCGACAGTGGCCGGCTCAAGCCTCATTAAACCATCTGTCTGATCTCAGGAGCTGTCAGCTCCCCTGTGAAAAACTGTGCCGGCTTAACTTGACAAAACACCCGGTATAGAGCCCATGAAGTCGACAGGGCTACTAGACTGTCGACGGAGAGCCAATTATGTGAGGAGAGAAGAGAGACAGTGGCCCCAAAACCTGTGTCTGATGACCGGGAGATTAGCGCAGGGGCTTCAGGTTTTGTAAATGGTTTTCCCAGAGGCTATCGCACCCTTGACCAACATCCACTTTGTCGCTCGTCCCGGCAAACTGGGTTAAGAGGCCAATTAGAGAAGAAGCCCAATTAGCCTAATCGTCTGCTGAGTTAAAGAGTAGTGTGGGGAGGGGGATGAAAGAGTGACTGAGAATAGAAAGAATCAGGTAACAGGACTCATACTGAGAGACCCAGCATGCATTAGAGAGCAGCTTTTAACTACTGTACCGTACCACTTAACACAACACAAACTACAATCACACAAAAGATTAATAAAGGACCATGACTACATGTTATAAGTATAATTATGGTTCTAAATTTTACTAATGTTTTGTGTGATTTTAGTTTGTATCATATTTATCTCATAAATAATATTTATACTTAAAATAACATTACATTTTTTAATGTCTTGTATTGTATTTTATAATATAACTTTATAATTACTATATATAGTAAATGTTATTTTAGAGGTTATTTCTAAATAAAAATGATCTTTCAAACAATAAATTATAATTAAGTAAATTATAAATGCGCAACTCAAACAGATGTGATGCACAGTGTTTTCAGCATCTGCCATCGCAGTATACGAGGGAAAGACCACGCAAACTTCATCTCCAGAGCTACCCTGAGAGTCTCTTCACCAGCTTTACACCATTTATTTGAGAAAGACTAGTCAAATATACAGTGAAACTCACAGATCTTCACAACAAACCAAATATACTATAATATTATTACTTTTAAAGAATATCATACAACCAAAAGATTTTTCATCCATGTTTTAATTTATAATTTAAACTTATTTGACAAAAATAAAAATGCAATGTTTTGTTATAAATTGTTATATTTTCTTTTGATTACACTTCAGAAGATTGATTAAAATGTTAAAGTTTTATTAATTAATTTCATTAGACACCATTTTTGATGATTGTTTGTATTAAATCATAAAACACAGAACCCATAACAAAATCAAATGGATTATTTTTAGGGGAAAATGCCCTAAATTAAATGGTAGCTTACTCTGTGTTTAATTGTGAACAAACAAGTAAGTAACATTCATCCTCAAGGTCTAACAAACATGTGGTAAACAAATATCATGATAAATACTGATATTGTATGATAGAAAAAAAATACTGCAATAATATTTTTTGGCCATATCGCTTATCCCTGGTATACAGGAAAATAAATTCAATATCAAAGTCAGATAGAAGTCATAATCAAAGCTCCGGTCGTGGCTTACAGAAGAAAGCACTTAAAAATAGCTGCTCCTCCTTGAATTTAGCCGATTAAAACAAGGGCCATCAGATCATGTGAAAATCAGGTTGGCTTCTCCTTTACTGCAGGAGGAATGAGGGGGAAAACGAGCTCTCCAAAGTGACAGGCTGTCAGGGAGGTGGCATCATTGACATTGACATGGCAAAACAGACTGACTAGTGTTGCCTTTGTTCAATGATATGAAATCCTCACAGCAATATTATCTTCTTACTTTTAGCCACAATGCAAAAACAAGACGGGAAAGCGCTGGGGTCAGATGAAAAACCGATAGAATACTAATTTAACATTTGGGAGAGAGTGATTTTAGGGAGATTTGCTTGTGGTTTATTATAGTGATATGAAATTAGTCGAATCCTATTTAAAGATTACATTCAGAGAACTGGTGGTTCCCTGAAACAAAAGGGGATTAGTGAGATCTTTGTTAAATTGAATATAGAATGAATGAGAAATGTACATTTTCTGAAGAAAAAACTGTTGCTAAGTAAAAAAAAAAAAAAAAAAAAAAAAAAGAGCCAACCTCTAGTCATATTCAGGTTTCTAGATAGGATGTGGGTATATGAAATATTTTTTCATCTTCCAGGTGAAAATCTGAAGTCTGATTTCTTAGAAAAGTAATAATACACCTCTTGCCAACAAGCCACATGATTTGAGGTATCATTCACATCTGCTGCACAAACAATTTGGGATGAGTTACACAGCGATCTTTAATACTCTGCGTTTGGACTGTGTTCAAATCCCTAATACTGAGTATAAGCGATCGCAACGGCGATATACTGACAAAAGCCCTGTTCATTTCTCTCCAGGGTATGAATGTTTATGTGTGAACATGGCCGTGTGTTAGCAGGTGAGAGGAAAATGACTGCCCTCCGTGGTTTAGCCTTTAAAACAAGTACTCAGCTTACATGACAGTCTGGTCAATCTTGTGGATACCGAGAAGTAGTGTTCATTATAAGAACACTTGACAGAATCACAGGGGCTTCTGAGCCCGCTCACATCTGAACAATCATCTTCCTGAGTGAAATGTCAGGCAGATTGGTGGAGATAATAGCAGTCATCTGTCAACCGCATCCTGCCGCAACAATCAGAATAATCCTCCACACAGGGGACGGGAGCAAAGCTTACCTACAGCCACCGCGCCGCTGAATGCAGCTCTCTACTGCTTGCCTCTTATCGCTTCTGTATTTTCACATTTCTCATGTTTGGATCGTGGCATTTCATTCTACAAGGTTAAAGATTGCAACGGAAGAGTAGCTTGTTGTGAGATGGTGAGATGTTGTCAAAGGCATTGCGAAGCAACAGCAAGCAACAAATGAATGAACTATAATTTTAGGATGTTTAATGTAAAAAAAAATTAAACTGTCAAATAAAGCTCCTCTTTCCTGCAGAGAGATGTATACAATATGTACAAGGTGGTGAAAAGCATATTCAGTCTGGCTACACTGGTCACGGATTTTGGTTTTGATTCACTAAACTGAACTGGCTCATAAGAATCATTTGATCTGACATTACTGGTAGCATTGAATGGAGTCATTAGTTCAGGAATTCATTAGTTCAGGAATCAAATTGCATTGGTCATTTTGTACGGTACTGATTTAAAACAAAAAAAAACTGGTTCATAAGAGTAATTTGTTTTGTAATCAAACTACACTGCAACTGTTAGATCCTGATTCACTGATGCAACTGTGAGATTCTTAAAAAGGGACAATTCACCCAAAAATGAAAATTCTATGATTGCGTAACACAAAAGAAGATATTTTGAAGAATAACAGTAACCAGACAGTTTAGGTGACCACTGATTTGAACTGTACGGACAAGAACAAAACACTGAAACATTTCTCATTTTGTGTTATGAAGAAGAAAGAAGGTTATACAGGTTTATAAAGGTGAGTGCATTTTCATTTTTGGGTTAATTATTTCTTTAAGCATCATTCCTTCCGGTATCTGACTATATTGGTAGTAATGAATGGTTTTGATTCACACAAAAAATTGCCTTATAAGGGTCATTACTTAGAGAATTTAACTACATTGGTCACACTGTAGTTTTGATTCACTAAAAAACTGGTTCATGAGGGTGATTTGTTTGGGGATCGAGCAAAAACTGTTTGCGCTGTTTATTTCTGATTTAAGAATCGATTTGTAGAAATCTTTCTCTTAGGAACTGAACTATATTGGCCACATTATAAGGTTTTGATGCACTGAAAAAAAAGCTGGTTCATAACTGTTCGGGAATCTGACTACAATGTTTGTTGTGCATGTTTCTGGTTCAATAAGAAGCACCAGTTCTTAAGGGTCACTTACTTTGAAATCTACATTGTTATGTGTTTCTTGCAGGAATTAACAATATCATTTCAATACATAATTTACAATAATATAACATTTTCTTAAGAAGCAATCACCATACATAAACATACAAGCAACAACAATAGTACTGATAAAAATCATATAGAATATTTTGATTTAATCAGTGATAAAATTTCTAAAATTCTCCAATATGTTGTTCGGTCCACATCAGGCAAAAAATGCACGTGCGAGAATCGTTAATCATTCGAAATAAGAAGCAGTCCTCACTTCCCAAGCCAATGTGAAATCCACTGTTTTTGTTGCTGAATTACTTGCTAGTAAAAGAAAGCAGCCAATGAGATGCTTGGCAGGCAGAGATACAGGGGCCACAGCTGGCTGAGCCAGTTTGAATATTTAACTCAATATAAGGTGTACAGTTCCACATCAGGTTCAAATGATGCAATAATACCTTGCTGAGGGAGAGGTTTAGCCCGCAAATGATGACAAACCTCATAAAAAGACGGGCTGTTTGGCTTTGTGAAAATCCTGTAACCGCTTCCTATCTCTGCCAAACACTTGATAGATTACTAGTGCAGATATTTCCATTCTTGGCACTCGCTGAACAAATAGGGCCTTTTATTAGGTTCCGCAATGTGTATTGCTCAATTTTCGAAGCAGACTGGGTTATTAGGCGCCCGATTCGCGTATTAAAAACACTGCTTCTCCGATAATCTCTGCACCTGATAGTCATCTGTTTATATGCGCGCGGCAGACGCGGTGGCCGTATTAACATGCGGGGTACAGAATATTAATGCAGCCACCCTGCAGCCCGCATTCTTCCCACATTCGCTCAGGAACCGAACGGCTTTTGCGCTCTTCCTGTTTTTCTTCAGCGACTAGACAAACTGAGTCTCTGCCAGGCTCTGATCTGTGCAGCTGCAGGGCAGCATAAATTCCCCAGTTCCCACACAAAATGTCTGAACTGGCATTCCCTTTCAGAAAGCTCTTTTATGAATGAGCGTACGCGCCAGAGAGCCAGCCGTGTTTTCATTCGTTCTGACTAGCGGCATTCACGGCTCGCAAACCGCACGCCGCTTTTAAAGGTGCGCTTGTGTGTTTCTCCTCTCCTGAGATGGGCACTGGGCTCAGAGGGCAAGGTTATTAAAGGGTCGTCCGGGTCGAGGGCTGCGCTGACCTCACACTTAAGCTGGAGAATTAGTCTTCCTCTAATAACGTCTCTTAGCCGTGGCATTAAATTTAATCTTACAGCTAAGACCCTGCATGTTAACTAAATCCTTCTGCTAATAACCACAAGGTATAGCACTAATATGCAACACAATATTCATGAACTAGGTTGGAAAAGAGCTTATTCCTTGGTTTCCCAGTAGTCATTACCACAAGGTTGGAGAACAAAATGTAAACAGAGCAAAAGTGCAAGCAACAGGCGATTAAAAAAAATGTTGAGGGAAAAAAGGGTGGGGGGTCTCCA
Organism: Tor tambroides; assembly: GCA_021397915.2. NCBI lineage: Eukaryota > Metazoa > Chordata > Actinopteri > Cypriniformes > Cyprinidae > Tor > Tor tambroides. The sequence goes on along the minus strand of JAFVLL020014817.1, from coordinate 28,244 downwards.
AGTATACTCTCTGACTGACTGACATCAACCGTGTCAGAGAGAATGAACAGGCAGGAGAGCGAGAGAGCGAGAGAGGGAGCGGGGTGGTGTGCTCACACAATCCTGCCTTTGTTTGGAACATCTGTGTGGCTGAGGGAGGGGAGCAGGGCCGGGCTCTGTGACCCTGCTTTAATGGCAGTGCCGAAAGTCATGTTTCTGTGTGCTGAAGGCCTGCTCCCTACACATAAACACTCCCTCTAAATCACACATTAAATGTTATTAAAAAAGCTTCAGATTAAAAGCATACAGACATCACAAAACACTCTTTCAGCATCAAACTGACCAGAAACTATAAACAAAGTTCCCATTCCTTTGGAGTAATTTCCCAGGCTTTTTAATGACTTTTCTCAGTTGTGATTATTAAATGATTTTAGGCACCACTTGATATTTTTTGGTTAAAATTAATGAAGGTATCACAAATAATACATTAATGTTCATTTATACAACATTTATACAATTATAAAAAGTATACAGATTAGTATAAATTACTAGCTCCAAACTTTTGAACGGTAACTTTATATATATATATATATATTTATTTATTTATTTTTATTTTTTATTTATTTATTTTTTTTGCAAGGACAGATTAATCTCATAAAATGTAACAGTAAAAAATGTGACCCTGGACCACAAAACCAATCTTAAGTAGCACAGGTATATTTGTAGCAATAGCAAAAAATACATTGCATGGGTCAAAATGATCGATTTTACTTTTATGCCAAAAATCATTAGGATATTAAGTAAAGATCATGTTCCACGAAGATATTTGGTAAATTTCCTACCTCAAATATATCAAAACTCATTTTTTGATTAGTAATAGGCATTGCTAAGAACTTCATTTGGACAACTTTAAAGGCGATTTTCTCAGTATTTAGATTTTTTTGCACCCTCAGATTATTTATTCAGCTTTCAGATTATGTATAAATCCCAATTTCAAAAAATTGACCCTTATGGCTGGTTTTGTGGTCCAGGGTCACAAATATAATATTACAAAAGATTTCTGTTTCAAATAAAAGCTGTTCCCATTAGAATGATTTCTGAAGGATCATGTGACACTGAAGACCAGAGTAGGAACAGGAATGAATTATATTTTACAATATATTAAAATATAAAACCATTATTTTAGAATGTAATAATATTTAACACTGCTATTTGCGTAGTGAACGTAAGAGACTTATTTCAAAAACATTAAAAAATTCCCCACCTCCCCCCAAAAAATAAACATCCCAAATACTGTACTTTAGAGCTTAGCTTAACTAAAAAAAAATGTATATTCACTACAGTAATTCCCAAGACTGTTTATGATTTTGTTAATTTCCAGTTTTCAAAATTCAAGGTGGGACTTGTATACAGAATTTAGCCATTTAGCCATGTGTTGGAGTATTTGGCACGTTTACTTTCAGCACTTTGGTAGTTGTGATGAATCAGGGGCTAAGTGAGAAACCTGCAAGATTCACACAAAAGCAAAAACTACGTAAAAACATAATAATAAAAGTGAAGTTGTGGTTGTTACCTGGCATCCAGAGACGCCTGGCTCTCTTCCATAACCAGAGAACGGAGGCCTCTCAGACTTGCCTATGCACAAACAAAGAGACAAACAATCAGCACAGCAACATACACATTAACCATATAAACATTAATCATGTGAAAAACAGGAGACAAACAATAACTGCCAAAACTCACACATTCCGTGTGAGTTTTGGCAGCTGAAGGCTGCTGAAGGTCAGAAGGAACTGATTTATATTTCATATTACATCAGTAAGGTGTGATTTATTTCTGTGTGTACTTTTTCTAGCTGTCCATCAGACAGGGCACGTCTGACAGTAAACTACAGGGTCAGACAGGTCTCAGTCGACAATACTAATCCATCTCCATCCTTTTTCTGTCGCAGAAACAGCCCGTGAGCTTGCAAGGGGCAAATAAAAAGTGCACAGCGCACAGCCGTATGAATCATGCACTTCACAATATCTAAACTCAGCAGTTTCAAGCTCTCGGCGAGAAAAAACAGGAGACTCCTAAAGGAAAATGATAAACAACTCTAAAAACATCATATATTATACTTGTCAGACTTTCAAACATTAGAACAAACACAGCAGTGAAGCTAAATTCTGTTTACTCCAGGGAAAAGGTAAATATTTTTGTTACTTAAATTTGGATACCGAAAGTATTTGCGTTACACCTTCTGCGTTCAGGTTCGGTTCTGCTGCGCTCAGGTGCACGAGGCCACGTGTCTGCGAGCGTGCGAGTTTCTGCGCTGGCGTAGCCTCCCGAGACGCAGCCGTAATCAGTTACAGTGGTTTAACTGAAAACGCTGCTTCCCTTGTGGTGTAAACTGATCTCAATTGACGTGATATAACATTTGAGAGTTGTGCTCCTGCAAAGGAAGAGGGAGTATAGTTGTGGGTAAACTACTGTGCTCCCTCCCCCTTAGTCACCACAAAAGAATAAAACATCTGTCTTTCAGCGACTTTAAAGGTTAGGAGGCTTTTTCCCTCATCCTGACTTCCTGGGCTGCTACTCAGCTAGGTTTAGGTTTCTGAGTTTGTGGCGCACACAGGCAGTCTTTCCTCTGCAGATGCACTCGTGTCCAGCATTGAAATATTCATTTACAGCATGTGTTTTGTCACACACTCTCTGTCCACGCTGAATAATTTATAAGACCCCGTTGTTGTTTTAGATCCTGGCAGAGCTGGAAGCGCTACTCATGAAAAACATCCTCCCTCGGTCTGGGTCTCTCGGATGCAGCGAGCAGTTGCACGCATGGTTTCGCATGCTCTCGTGCAGCGTAACCTAGCCATGCGCTGTAACATGTCGAGTGACCTTAATGCGATCAGTGCCATAACCTCAGCCACTAAGGAGGAGTCCCAGAGGATCTGAACGGTAAACATGCGTTTAACTGTCTAGCATGCCAGAGTGAACGGCCGTCCTGCGCTAACAGCAGTGACAGACCCAAACAAAGAGATGAACCTATTCACCTGACTGCACGCATACACCCACATACTGCCAGAGTCATAAATTATGACATGCACGTTAATGACTTTAATTGTTCCAATAACATCTTTAAAATCACCCACACATATATAGCTATAAATGTCATAAAATCTCATCTCAGGAGCATAAATGACAAGTTTTAAATATATATAATTTAGTATATATAAATAGCATATTATATATATATATATATATATATATATATATATATGCACAGTATATATAAATTAGTACATACAAATAGCATATAACACACACACACACACAAACAAACAAGATACATTTTTATATATGTAAAACAAACAAAATAATGAATTAAAAATAATGTATTTTAACTCATGACACATCAATATGCTTTAATTGTTTCATTTTATCATCTTTCAGTTAAATCACATATATCACTATAAAGGAAACATCTATCTATCTATCTATCTATCTATCTATCATGTGTTATATAAATTATACATACCAAATAAATTATATTTCCTAATTATTATTATTATTTTAATTTATTTTAACTCATTTATTTATTCTTTTTAACTCACTATATATACTTCATTATAAAATAATGAATTAAAAACAAACTGGTAAAGAATTATGTGGGGGGAAAATGCAGCCTTTTTTGTAGGTGGGGGGGCCACATGTAGGTGGAGCAGATGAAGAAAAATGTGAAAAAAAGGAACCGGATGAGGGGAACAGAAAAATTAAGAATGACTCTGAGAGCTGTGGAGGAAGAGGAGACCCATGGGGGTCTGATATTCAGAGAGAAAGTGAGAGAACAAGAGCGAGCGGTGGAAAACGATTGGGCGTGCGTTCAAAACACAGAGCGTTCCAAAAGCTGAAAGCATCCAAAGGCGAAGAAAGGCAAAGTGAGGGGGGGAGAAAAAGTCTCTCGGAATGTTAAAAATCAACAATGTAAGACAGCTCTTCCACTGCTATAGCAATTTGTTTAAGTGTTACTGGCGAGTGTTTGTGCCAAGCAGGCTGCTGGCTGCGGCGCTGATGTTTGAGGAAGCAGTGCCAGCTAGCGCAGCTGTGAGGCCACTGCCCCCACCCTCCACACCCTCACACACACACACCCCTTCCTTTCCTCTGCTCTCTTGGCCAAGATACTCTTGGAGACAGACAGAGAGAGAGAGAGAGAGATAGAGAGAGAGAGAATATGCGAGACAGCAGGTGAGAGGAGAGTGTGTGAGTGTGAGAGGAAGTGACAGTGAGTACATGTGTGAGAAGGGGTCACTAGGGGGAATCTCTCCAGAAATCAACTTCAAGAAGTGGGCGTCGAGGCTGCCGATTAGCAAGCCCCTCTCTCCTCCTTTTATCTCATCATGCCCTCCTCCTCCTCCTCCTCCTCCTCCTCCTAGCTGGAGCGATGACAGACGGACGAAAGGGGGTTGGCCTGATCAATACCTGCCTCACTGCTTCTCCTGGCCTCCCCGCTCTGCTCGCCTACCCCTGCACCGCGACACATCATACATTATAGAAGCGGGATCTGACTGCGGATGATGAATGTTTGGGCCTCGCCGGGCTTTAGGGGAAGGGGTGGTGCTGGGGTGGCTGATGCGGGGGACAGCGGCACCACCAGCGCACGGGGAAGCGTGGAGGTTAGCCACTGTGCTATAGGTTATCAATGCCCCTGCTGACTCACAGCTAATGAGCGTTCTAGTCACACAATCTATCAAACAGGTGACTGGGGAGCCTGGAAGAGCAGAGGATATTTACAGGGAACGGCCGCAGCAGAAGGAAATTGATGAGGTTATGAAGTTTGATGAGAAAAGGCTATGCCAGGAAAACCATGGGATCGCTGAAGATTGAAGACAAGTTAGATAGAGATGGTGAATGTCTGGGGAAGTAGCTGGAATAATAAAGATCAGCCCTGCTGTAGCTAACAGTCCGCTCATTTACATAGACGTTTGAAAAACTAGGAGAGTTGGAGCATGTGACCCTGTCAGTCAGCAGGGGAGCGTTAACGGCCCCACCGACTCGACTCCCTGCTGAGATAACAGCTCCTGCAACTTTCCACATGGCCTCTGGGAACAACAAATACATTGGAATTTCTTGGTGGCTCTATATCGGTACCATATTGGTTATCGGGCTATATGGGAGATATTTAGAATTTACTGAGATACTGGATATCGGCCTGGATATACGCACCTTATTTTTAGCGTAAGTTTGGGTGCGGCCCCCACTTGAATGTAACTTGAATGTGCGAGGCTTCCGGAGTAATTCGCTTCCAGTTATTTTAGCTATACAAAACCAGTTTGTTATGTTGCTTGATATAGAAAAATGATATTTTTTATCATTATTTTAATTTATTGTCATCATAAAGACATTAGTTTATAGTTTTACTGCTCGTTGTTATTCTTATAGTTACTTACCTACAGCAGCTAAGAAATCGGAAGTCACACACATTTACAGAAAACAGCTTACTTTCGAATTGCAAAATAAAGTACAGTGCAAAAAATGTATGTGATTTTAATGGTAAAAAACTGTAAAAATGCTACAGTAAAAATCTATTAATTGGTTAACAGTAAGTTCCCCTACTATATATGGTGAAAAACTGTATTGAACATTACATGTCATTTTATGGTAGTATACAGTTTTTGGAAGTGAAAAAGAACATATAATTTACAGTGAATAACCGTAAATTGACATTCCCAGAATTCCGTGTTATATTTCACATGTGATGTTTTTCATTGAAATAACTATGTTTCTTCTTAGTTTTTTCTTATCAGTTGTGTACATTAAGGTTGTATGTTACATCTAATGTTGTTAGTTTGATGTTTATTGCATTATTAGTGTTTTTGTAAATGACAATGTGCACCTTCTATATACAGTATGTTAGCATTTAAAAGCTGCTTGTGATGAGCTTTGGTTCATCATGTGACTCTCTCATCACCACCTGCTTTTGGTGGTTATCAAAGATACAAAACAGATTTTAGTATTTCAATAGGTTGGTATATTAGCATTATATCAATCAATAAAATTCCATTTTTTAAATGTAAATCCATAAAACCTAAAATGTTGCTACCGTATTTTTTTTACGGTAAAATTCTGGCAACCACAGCTGCTAGTTTTTTTACCGTCGATTTTACAGAATTTTTTTTTTACGGTGTAAATTTACATGTAGAATTTTAAAAGATTCCTTATTTTTAATTAGCTATTTATCAGTTATCAGCCATAACATAATTTATTTGTACTGGCCAAATTTTTCATTCTGGTTCTTTACTACAATCAACACAACCTCTTAATATTTTCTTCATCAACAAATGCAAAGTACTTAGCAAAAGTGATGTTACAGGAGTGCATCTGTTTTTACACTGATTCACCCAAAATTAAAAATTCAGTCAATTTATTCGTCCTCATGTCCTTCCAAACCTGTATGACTTTTCTTTTTAGGAACACAAATAATATATTTCGAAGAATGCTTGGGTCCAAACAACAATGGACCCCACTGATTTACACTGCATGGATTAAAAAATATTCAAAGTATCATTTGTGTTCCACAGAAGAAAGTCGTGAAGGTTTGGAACAACATGAGAGTGACTAAGTGATGACAAAATGTTTATTTTTGGGTGAGCTATCTGAAATCGTTGATTTGGATTTCAAAATGCAGCACTGCAACTAATGAAACAGTGAGAAATGTCAGAGGCACTTATTTCACTGATCACACCTCTACCATTTTTAAACAGTGAGTGTAACAGACTCTTCCAGTGAAGAGTGGCAAGATTTCAACAACAACAGTCAGTAGCTATGAAATGCTCCACTGTTGTCGAGATGTTTTGAGCTGGTAAGTGAACAGCTGGCTTAACAGTTGCAGCTCATGTAGGCCAATCAAGACACTAAGCACAGACTAGTCCTGTCACCAATATGTCATTAAACAAGGCATTTAACTAAAGGATTTTACAGGTGCGCTTTCCCTGAAATACTCTCCCTGTTCATGATTCTGACGCCTATGAGCTTTTAAAGATTACAGACTCACAATCTGTCAAAAGAAAATATGTTCAAACTAACACTCCAAACTGTTCAAGCTAATACTCAGACCTTTTGAGATCATCAAAACCAAGGGAACAATATACACTGGAAAAAGAAAAAAATATTCTCTAGTTATGAGCACATCTTCTGTTGGCTATCTCTCACCACAGGCCTGTGTTATCGCAACAGAGCTCTTAAAACAGTCTTCATTCAGCCCTCCTTGATTTGTGCTGAGTAGAAAGAGAGAAAATAAAGCAATAGTCTTCTGCGGCATCGCCCGGCAATGCTTGTCAGCAACCATGTTTTTCACCCTGTCTCTCAGGGGAAAACAGGGGCTGTACTGGAGGAGTGATGGATGGAAGTGAAAATGAATTCATCAATTTCCCCACGAGGAACTGTGAGAAGCAACAAGGAGACGTCCAGGTGTTGACATGCGTATCCGTGTGGTGTGCGCCTGACATCACATGTGCTCATGCACACACACACACACACACACACCTGTAGGCAGAGTACATGTTGCAGACCACAACATAACGCAAATATAGTAGTGTTACGACAGCGGGAATGATGATTGGTGATTTCAGCAGTCAGGCTAGCCATATATTGATAATAAAACCTATATGAAATCATTTTGTGAAATAAAAATAAAAATGAAAACTAAAAAAGAAAGAACCTAAAATTGATTTTCATTAGTGCTGTCAAATCGATTAATCGTGATTAATCGCATCCACAATAAAAGTTTGTGTTTACATAACGTGTGTACTGTTTATATTTATATGTATATATAAATACAAACATATACATGTATATATTTAAGAAATATGTAATATATACACACACACACACGTAAATATTTCTTAAATATATACATTTATATGTGTGTGTATTTATATATATATATATTTTAGTGGTGTCAAACGATTAATCGCGATTAATCGCATCCAAAATAAAAGTTTTTGTTTACATAATAAATATACACAGTATACACACATATATTATGTATATATAAATAAAAAACACATGTATGTATATATTTATGAAAAATATGTTATGTTTATATGTTAAATATATTTATATATAATATAAAATATAAGAATATAAATATATACATGTAAATACATGTAAATAATTTCAAAATATTTACTGTATGTGTGTGTATTTATATATACATAATAAATATACAAAGTACACATACATATATTATGTAAACAAAAACTTTTATTTTGGATGCGATTAATCGCGATTAATCGTTTGACAGCACTAATATATATATATATATATATATATATATATATATATAAAAATACACACACACACATATAAATATACAAAGTACAAACACATATATTATGTAAACACTGACTTTTATTTTGGATGCAATTAATCGCAATTAATCGATTTGACAGCCCTAATTCTCATACCTCCAATGGTAACTAAAATAGTGCTGTTGCCTGTCAGATGCAATATCAGATTTTCACTATATAATTATCATGTGCAAAAGAATTGAATAATAAAATGAATATATTGCAACAGGTACAGGAAATATGCCAAAAAATAATGCTTTTATTTAACTTTGTTTATTTTGTATTTAGTCAGTGAATGCCATTCAGAATACAAGCATAGGTGGTCAGAGATAGTTTGTAATCATAACTTTACAAAAGCATATGTAAATAACTTTTTGTTCTACTGTTGACTGACACTTCCTGCAGACTAACACCCAGTCCTTTTTAAGGAATCCAAAAAAAAGGTGTCTCATTTGTGCCTGTCCTTTCGTCTAACATAATTTTGTGTGGCAGTATTAGCTACGCAATGCATCTTTTTTCTGTTTTAAGACAGGTGGCAAATCATCATTAAGGTGCAACAGTGCACCACACAGTTACTAGCACTACATTATTAACAATATTATTGAATGTATAGTATTAACATGATATAAATATTTAATTGAAATAGCAATATTTAATTTAATATAACATCATTATTATCCCCAATACTGTTATACTGCAAACTAAAACAAACAAAAAAAAAGATAGCTGGGGTTTTTTTTTAGATACATGATATTTTATAAAAATGACGTCATACTCCACAGGCCCCACCCAGGACCGCTGGCGGACCGTCCCGTATTAACATATTTCCGCCCTCAACCATTTGTACTCTGTTCACCATTTTCTCCTCGCTCAAGCAGCTAAAGTGACAACAATGTTTTGTCAACAATGCAGGTGGGGTCAGGAGTAGCTCATTATCATTTAAAGAGACATGCACCAAAACAAGATAAAGCGTGTTGTTTAACACAACCATTGAGGAATTTTATCCAAAGTATATTGCAGACATATCATGAACACCCTGAAGAATCATACCAACTTGTGGAAAATGGGCATCCGACGTCCCCTTTAAACCTTAAAACCAGGGGCGGACTGGGACAAAATTTCAGGCCGGGAAATCTCACACTCATCCAGGCCATCCCATACACCCACAACAAATTTTGAAACCACGGACAACAATATTTTTTGTATGGCCATCATCATCACATAAAAAGTTTAAATCCCTAGGCTGGGGCCAAGCAAAATAATTAAAGGTTATCACTTGAACTTCCATTTTCCTTTTTAGTCTTTTCATTTTCCCTGACATCTCTCTGTCCCTCATGTGTATGTTTATTTTTTTCACTAATTTTCTCCACCTTGTTGCAAAACAACCACCTCATTATAATTTGTTTGCACATAGTACACAATTATTTTAGAAAAAATTAAGCATTAAATTAGGACAATGTGTTATTGTTTTACCTTGCCTAAACGTCAAAATTAGTACAATAATAGCTACATCTGGAATATATCTTTATAGAAAAATCTTAACACTGAACATGTTTTTGCATTATCATGGGTCATGTTTTGTCCTAAGGAAAATTAACCATGGTATTATTAGGCCTATGGTAAAAGTAACCATGTTTTTTTGGCGGATTGATTACCATTTGTATAACCAGAGTTTTACTACAAATACCAGAGTTGCAACTCTATATAGTTCCACCATGGTATTTGTAGTAAAATGGTAAAACCATTGTTAATTTGTGGCTATGGTTTAAGGCTATAGTAACCATGGTTTTTGTCTGCCTTAGCTCCCTCTAAACCTGTAAAACGATGTGAATATTTGTCTGCTAAATTCCTAGTAATTATGTCCTTTTGGTAATTTTGCAGAAATTAATTGACTGCTACTGCTAACATTTGCTAGCAGTTTGATGCTTAACTAAGTAAACAAAGACAAAACTACAATAGTCTATTTACAGATGTAACTGACCTGCACTTGAAGTCCTGAACAGGGCTGTGTTTCCCAAAAGCATCGTAAGCTTAAGTACATCGTAGACCCATTGAAACCAGTGGAGCTCAACTTAGGCTTACGATGCTTTTAAACGCAGCCCATGACAGTTTTGCCTCTCTGCTCCACCTGGGCACTTCCACTCCATTCTTGAGTCTCGCATCCTTCTGGCGGACGTGCGGATACGCGGAGCTTGCACGAGGCGAATCGCGTTGCCAGTCAAGACTAACTGATTCATGATTTATTAGAGTTTTATTATTGAATGGCGAATTCGGAAATAATCACTTAGTAGCCTACATTCGGCCGGCAACAAAAACAACAATAACAACATTTAAAAAAAAAAAAATGTGCAGGGCAGTGGGCCAAATTGGCTGCCAGGCCAACGGTGCTCCCGATGGCTAGTCTGCCCCTGCTTAAAACCTTTGCAACACATCTGCATAAAATGCACAGCGATAACACAAGAATATGCAAATAAATCACAACTACAGAAACAACCCTTTATAACAAAAGCATGAAAGCGCATAACTATTTTTTCTAGCCCATCAACCAAAAGATCTGATTTATCAAATATTAATTTACAGTTTTGCAGCTGTTGACAGAACTCTGCAAATCAGCATGTTTTAACACCACATCATCTTTGAATACACCAGCCCAGAGATTTGTTTAACAGTCAGTGGAGTATGTAAATACCATTGATGCATTTTCACAAGCGCCAACACAAATGAGGGGCGCGCTGAGTCCTGTCGATGAGGTTAATAAGGGATGTATAAATAGGCCGGCGATATTAAATATTGCGATTACATTCAGAAGCATGGAACAATTAAAATGTGACCGTGTAGAGAGGCTCCCGGGGTGGCTCCCTATTGATCACAGCTCTGCAAGGCAAGACCAGAGCTCTTGTTTTGATACTCAGATAGGTAGAGATCTAAGCATCTCAAGGGATCAATTGAAAAGCACAGCCACAAAAACAGCCAATTAGTAGCCACACTCCACAGCCTCCCTCTCTCTCTCTCTCTCTCTACCCCTCCCCGCTCTCTCTCTTTCTAGTACATTCCGAGGGCCTCGCTGGTTTTTTTTTTTTCTCCACGCAGACTTGGTTTCCAAACAAACCGAGATACGTATATATACATGCGACAAGGAGCTTGATACCTTGTAGCGGGTAACGAACCTCTCATGCCCTTCATCCCCCAGAAGTCCATCCGTGTTCCCTCATCTGAATTTCATGTTCTGAGTTCTGGAACCCCGGTGTAATTCATTATCCCTGTCAAGTTAATGTTCCGTGTTGAGCCATATGGCGAGGCTAACACGCGCAATAAAGGAAATTCCTTCAACTTGTTATAATCAGCACATTGGGCAGTCCAAATACTGACATAAACAGCTTTATTGTGTTTGCTGCATTTTCTCTTAAAATTCCTGACAAAAACAGGAAAGCAGGCAGGAAAGCGGAGCGGGGGGCTGGGGCTAAACTTGGAGGCCAGCAAAAGGAGGGAGGGAGGGTGAGGTAAAGAAAAAGAAAGCTCTACAGCTGTCTAAAGTTTGTGTCGGCAAGAACCTTGAGCTATCAGTGCACAGTCCTGAACACTCGATGCCCACACACGAACACAAGCAAACACTCACAGACATCACAATGCCAAACAAAGCCACACACCCACTCGCTCACTGGCTCTGTGGCTTTTAAAATGGATCCTTTTGTTTCCTCGTCTGGAGTGTTTGTGTATCTCTCCGATGTTTTCGAGGCTTTTGATGTTAAGACGAGTTCTGTTTGACAGTCGGCAAGGACGGGGCCCGAATCCAAGGGTCCCCGCCCGCCCTCTCCAGGCCCTCCTTTGCACGATCCCACCCGAGCAGGTAGGAAGGGGGTGGAGGGGCTTGTTCTTTGCCAGCGAAACGCACAGAGGGGCACAATCTCAGACACACGCTACCCCTGAGCTCAGCATCAATTTCTGTTAATTACAGTCTTGTCAGCAGTGGCATTATTCAAACAGCTAGCGCAAATGTTAATGAGCTCTTATTTGCATATTTATTTTTTTCTTTGTTGAAATGTCATTGATTATTATGTTCTACGATGATGAATGCCTCTGCTGATGCACTATGATATGTAATTAGTCATTAGACGGAATGAATAGATCAATTAAAAGGAGGGAGAGAGGACAGGATTAAGGATGAATCAGAAGAAAGATGGAAAAAAGATTGAAGAGGATTATGGGAGTGGAGAACGAGAGTATTAAGGTGAGTCATCTCTCTGAAACAGGAGCGTTTCTCATTGGTGGATGTGTCCTGGTGTTTCCTACAGTTAAAACTGGGGTCTTTAACCTTTTTCAGGGCAAGTAATCCATTGGTGGATATTGTGAAGATGGAGCAGTGGCCCCCGTTACATGCTGTATAAAACTCAAAATAATTCTAGCATACAATAACAATATTTATATACACACTTTGGAAAAAAAAAAGAGAATAAATCAAATATAGAGATATGCTTATATACTTTTCAATTTTACTCAACATTATCTTCTGCAACAAAAATAACAAAATGAAAGCGTAATGTACAAGTGAATGACTCACATAAATGAATAAATGTGAATGTAGAATGTTAATAATGATTATTTACAATATATGAATAATAAAATAAAATATTTTAATAAATATAATTAACATTTTTATAAAACTGTATTCATTAAAATGAATTAAATTAAAAATAGCTGCCCTGTAGCGCTTCTGCAGAACTCTTGTTAAAGTCACCTGATGTAAGAACAGCATCTCAAAACAATTTGAGAAAAATAAATAAAAATGAAAAATTAAAATTAAAATTAAAATTAAAATAAAGATTAAAAAATTAAATTAAATTAATCCCACGGAACCTCTGCGGGTGCCTTGTTAAAAGACTCCTAATGTAAGAATAGAGTCTCGAAATAATTTTTTGATGATTTTTAAAATATGTAAATCAATAAAATAAAATTTTAATAAAACAAAATAATAAAATAAAGAAGAGCATCTCAAAGGAATATATATATATATATATATATATATTTTAAATGTAAATAATAAAATAAAATTTTAATAAAATAAAATAAAATAATTAAATTAATAGCAACTACCTCCCCAAGTACCTCTGCGGACCCCTTGCCTAATACCCTGATGTAAGAATAGCATCTCAAAAGATGACCTTCTATAAATCCATGTGTGAACATCCTTGCAGTGACTCTTTTCCTTCTTGTTGAGAATCTCATTGAGAATCTCACAGGTTTGCAGGATCTCACCAGATGGGGAAGAGGAACCTGTGTGTGAACTTGTCAACAAACACAGCAGCTGGATTTGTCCTAAACACCCCCACCTCACAAAATCAATGGGACGACCAGGTCTGCACAATGTGATTTTCTGTTGTTACTGCGGGGGGGGAAAGTGGGGGAAAATGTTTTCTTTTGACCTCTGCGGTCCCTAACTTAACCACCCTCTCCAGCCAATGTCCGCTACTCCCTGATATGAGACAGCGAGAGAGAGAGAAATGCATTACTGCAGACCAGATGGGAACATTCCACATGACCAAACCAATCAATCACCTTGGTGGGACGCAGGTGCGCCACAGCCGTGCAGCAACACACCATTTCACAGTCTATCGGCCACAAACACATGGTCACCAATCAATGGCCCCCTGAGGACGCGCGCTTCTCCCCTGCCCCACCGGTTCATGGCTGATGACTTCATAATCACACATCCCTCTCTCTCTCCTTTCTCCCCCTCTGCGGAGGAGTGCGATGAGCTATCTAATAACCCTTTCTTTCACGCACCCACCGCCGATCTCGCCACGTTGGCCGATGACTCCCCTCGAGCTAACCCACGCAGGCTCACGTGTGCGTGAGACAGTCGCTTGTGGTCAGAGCCGATGCTGTGCGTTGAGAATGCGGTGGAAAAACAGGAGGGCGGGGCGTGCTTTTATGTCCCAGGATGGATATCGCATCATCTGAGCCACATCAAAGGCTCTGCAGCCGGCTGGCATCAGATGCCAAGCAACTGTTAAACAATGGGGCCTCACTGGAAGGATGGAGAAGGATGAATGCAGGAGGGGAATTTTGATCCCGCTCGGGCGGCGCTGCCGGCGTACTCTTAAACTCACACGTGAGCACGCTGAAATCCTGTTTAAAGACACATTTGAGTTGCTGAGAGGCTCGGATAGCAGAGAACAGGCATATGTCAGAAGCAATGAAAGAGTTGTCAGTATTAAAACATTTCTCTTTTCATACTGGAGAAGTGTTTAGTAACACTTCTCAAGGTTCTGTCAGAGAGAAATCGTGTCACAGAGAGGGAAGCGTGTGAACACAATTCACTCTGTATGTGTGAAAGCTTGTTGGGGGCCTAGATGCTACCAACCCACAGGGATATTTTTAATACTGTTGGTGGAGTGGACACCGTACACACCAAAATTATGTAAATATGGGTGATGTGCAACTTATATTACAGAATATAACTGCTGGAGCTCTGTATTGTTCAATCAGAAGCCAGGACTGGAATGATCCATTTTATAACATAGAGGTACACTGCTGTTCAAAAGTTTTATTTGATTTTATTTCATTAAATGTTTTTTAATTAACATATTTATTCAGCAAGAATGGATTAACTTGAGAAAACAACAACAGTAAAGACTTCATAATATTACCAAAAAATTCTATTACAAATAAATTGCTATTTATTTGAACTTTCTGTTCATCAAAAAAAAAAAAAAAGTATCACAGTTTCCACAAAAATATTACACAGCAACTGATTTCAACATTTATAATAATAACACATTTTTCTAGAGCACCAAATCAGCATACTGGAAGGATTTCTGAAGGATCATTTGACACTGAAGACTGGAGAAAATTCAGCTTTGCCATCACAGGAATAAATTGCATTTCAAAATCAATCAAAATGGTTATTATAAATTATTAAAAAAGAATCACAACAGTGCTGTTTTTACTGCATTTGGTTATTAAATGAATGCAGCATTTGTGTGAAAACATTCTGAAAACATTCTTTTCAAAAGCATTTCAAATCTTACCGACCCCAAACATTTGAACAACTACAAGTGTTTAAACATTATCACAGGGATATTTTTAATACTGTTGGTGGAGTGGACACTGTACATACCAAAATTATGCAAATATGGGTGTTGTGCATCTTATATTACAGAATATAACAGCTGGAGCTCTGTATTGTCCGATCTGTATCAGAAGCCAAGACTGGAATGATCCATTTCGAACAGTTGAACAGTAGTGTACTTTAATGTCAGCAACTGAGATACAACTACAAGCATTTAAACTTTAAACAATGAATTAAATGAACATTATATAAAATGTATGGAAAATGTACTCAGAAAGATATTTTAAAACAGAAAATGCTGAAAATGTTAAAACACTGTCAGATTAATTGGCCTCAATGACATTTATCTCTATTATTACTCATAAGGTAATAAAAAATCCAGTACTTCTCTACCTTATTAAAGTGGATGATGTAAAGCTGAAGGTGATCTTCAAAAAAGTGCAGCAACTATAGCAACTGTCATGAGCTAACTGCATCTGTATGTAGGGATGTAACGATTAACCGCGAGCCGGTTGAAAATCGATTCATATATGTGACGATTCAAATCGGTTGAGATGCTAAACTAATCGCGATTCAATTAGGGGTAGGAGTTTATATGAATGTATGTCTGAGGGGAACTTACTGTCTTTAGAAAAGTTTAGATTGTATTTTTTTCTTTTCATCTTGCCTCTGTATAATGCATATTAAAGTTCATAAGTGCAGACCTGCTTTGTTTACAGCGGAAACCAAGGAACCGCTTAAAGTGCCACCTGCTGGCAGAGAGTGAATCTGCATCTCATTCAGCTCACCTGCTGTTTCTGTTTCATGCAGATATTTTTTATGCATACTGTAGTTTCACAAAGCTGAAGTCAGACCATTCTGTTTTTGCTTCAAATTTAGAAATTATACAATCTAATTTAGATTAAAAACTGCTCATGTTGCATGTATGCAGCATCTTTGTTTGGATCATGATTAAAATGCAGTGGTTGCCTCTAATTTTAAATGGAAAGAGCACAGACAAAGCCTTATTTTGTTTATATGAAGAGATTTCTTTTATTTGTGTTATTTATTTGATTTGGAGTTTTGTTATTTACATTAACATTATATTTACATTTTGTTATTTAGCAGAGGCTTTTATCCAAAGGGACTTACAAATGAGAAGAATAGGAGCAATCAAAACCAACAAAAGAGCAATAATATGCAAGTGCTATATTAGTATATTATTATAGTGTTATATTTCAATTTCACATAGAAACATGCTGCATTTTGTCCAAGCAATAATAAAAGGACACATTTAATTTATAATTTGTCTTAAATCTCATTTTGTTAAAAAAAAAAAAAAAAAAAAAAAATCGCGAATCGAATTGAATCGTGAGTGAATCGTGAATCGTTACATCCCTATCTGTATGTGTGTTTATTGTGAGGGTTTAAATCTGAAGGTTGCATTAATTTTCCTTTACAAACAACAACAGGCCCTTGGATTGTATACACTGTATGCGTATGTGTAGATAATGCTGGAGTGCTGCTGCACTGAGAGTCTTACACACAGCCACTCATTCATGGGATTCATCTCTCCTCTCTGGATTAGTTGTGGGGGAGGATGGGTTATTTCTAGGCAGACTGACTGCACGCTCGCCACCTGAGACCCTGAGCCAGGTGTGTGTGTGCATGTAAGTGTGTGTATATGTAAGAACAGCACCTGTAGGGCACAGCAGGAGCTCGGCTACACACAGGTGGGAGCCAGAAGCCCTACTGTCCATCCCATGAGCCCCCTCTCATTTCAACAGGTCGTTCCGTAATTATACTCAACACAGCCCATTAGCCATCAGCCTTCAGAAGAACATATGCTCCAACATCGCTCCACACCACATGCCTACGCGTGAAAGACTGTGGGGGAGATCGTCTTCCACTGGACACGGTGCCTGAGAATACCTCCAAACTGCTTTTTCTACACCGTGATGTTCTTCAATAGCTGTGATACGGTGAAAAGCTACAGTGGCAGTAATGTTCTAAATATTCACAAAACAATAGAAAAACACAAACATTCAAAATATTACAATTCTGGATACAGATAAGCCAATAATTATTTTCAAGTTATGGGCAATAACTGATGTTTAAGGTTTAATATTAAAATCTACACTATTTTATAAATGTACACATCACAACAGCATAAATGTACAGTATAACAACTACATATTTATTTTGAGATTCACTAAAGATTTACATTTATGTGTTATTTAATTATTAGTGTTTTTAGTGCTGGGCAGTATGACTAAAATTCTATACTGTATTTTTTGAGATTTTGCTTTATATTGGATTATTTTACTGTCAGGAGTATGCAGAATAACATTGTAATGCTAAATACAAATAAACTATCAAAAAAAGCTAATAATCAAATCAATCTATAAAACTAACAATTTGGTTAATCTTTTAAAATGTAATAAAATGAAAAATGTAATCATTTCTTATTTATTTATTTATTTTTTATTTATTAGTTTGTGATATTGTGATAATGTATTAATTGTATTATTATTATTATTATTAAGAAGTACATTGTTCTGTGTAGCAGTAGTATATTTCTGCAATATAAACATATAGTAATATATTTTCTGTTATAATTTCTTCAAGTTGGACCAAACTTTTATTTTTTTATGATTTGACAACTCTTTATCAAATGAAATGGTGATTACACAATTACATATTCAGTATCTGCCTACATCAGTTTGCATCATATATCTGCAGGTTCACTTTAATTTTGACCAGTATGGCATCTAGTAGTGACTGTGACCACACTGAGAAGCAATGCTTTCAGAGTTTGTGCTTATTTAAATGAACATTTTCATAGATTTTTCACTAACTGAACTGTAAGAAAAAAACTAAATAATGAAAAACAAATATACAAGGATTACGGTATGCTTTGAACTACAAAGTAAACTAAAAAAAAGAATTCTCTTGCTGAATTATTTTATTGTTTTTATTGTATTTTGTTTTATTGTATATTAGATGTTATTTTTCCTACCATTACTGGCATCTTTTTTCATCACTATTCTTTATTTGTATTGATGTTTTGGAAAAAAAGGTGTGTAAAACAATCATGCCAATAAAGTACTTTGAACTGAAAGCTGAAAGAGAGAGACAGAAACAGAAAGAGAGTGAGAGACTGAGAGAGAGAGAGAGAGAAGTCTGGTAAAGTCATTGACAGCAGCAGGGTTCTCTGGGTCCAGACTGCATTTGTTTCACTGGCAGAATTCCTTCCTAATGAATCACTGCCCTTCAACTTTGCATTTTCATTTAACAATCACTAACATTTTCATTGGCATGAGCTGCTGCTGAGTACCAAGGGATAAAACTGGGGGAGAGAGGTGGAAAAAAGAGGGAAAAAGACAATGGACACACCAGAAGTGGAGACAGAGATTAAAAATGGCGATACATGAGTGGAAAAGAGGTGGTTGACGATAGGAGGGGATGATGGGTGGAGACACTGAGTGTACAGAGTACAGAAATGCGAACGATGCAGGAAGCTGAATGGAGGAAAACAGCAAAGAAAACATAGAAACAGAGCCCCAGAATCCTGCATACACACTCCAATAAAGACTGAAAGCAGATTTGAGTGTTGTTTTGTTCAGGCTTCGTTATGCATGTAACGGGATTGGATTAAATAATGCCAGCTAATGATACAGTCATCAAAGTGCCACATGCTGTTCGTGTTACTGAGTAAATCCAACTGTGCCGCACATGGATGCAGAATGTAGGCGTCACCTTTTCATGTGTCATTCAGCATTATTGAGATTTCTGCCACATTTCTGGAAGCCATCATGAGTTGATATTAAAGATACAAGAATCCAAACTATTCTAAGGTCTGAAACATACACTACACAATTTCAGCTACACAAGCTTGATTTCTTGCAGTTTCATGCTAATGTGTCAGAACACAAGTATGGGTTGCATTCTCATAAGTGCAATCCTAGGGTACCCACACCATTTGGCTTCTGAATTTCCATGACTTTTCCAGTTGTCATGTTGAGTAGATAATGGTTTTTAAAAATAGAAGAAGGTCAATATTGAAGTATTTAAGAAAAAAAAATACATATACTCTACCATTTAAAAGTCTGGGGTTGGTAATGTTTTTGCGCACAGGATCTTAAAATCTCTGTCTGCATAAATAAATGAGAAAAGTATATATATAGTGAATATTGTGAAATATTATTTCAATTTAAAATAACTGTTTTCTATTTTAATATATTTTAAAATGTTCAGCTATTTTCAGCTATTACTCCTTCAGAAATCATTCTAATATCAATGTTGAAAACAGTTATGCTGCTTATAGTTTTTCAGCAAATTTCTTTTCCAGGATTATTTTTTTTTCCCTCCAGGATTATCTGAATAGAAAGTCCAAAAGAACCACATTTATTTCAATATTTATTTAAAACCATTTTTATTTAAAATAATGTATCAATATAAAACATCCTTGTTGAACAACAGTATTAATTTGTTTTAAAAAAAATCTAACTGACCCCAAACTTTTGAACAGTAGTATATATAATCCACAAAAATCTATAATTACATTTATACAAACAAATGTATATTTAATATTTACACATATCAACATAAATCATAAAAAATACATTTAAAAAATCTATAATAACAATGGAAATTTCCATGAATTCTTGGGACTTTATCAATTTCAATGACTTCTCCAGGCTTGGAAATCAGATGTTAAGATTTCCTGATACTTTCAGGTTTTCTATTACTGTGGAAATACTAAACGTAGTTAAACTGCTGACATGCTTCTAGCAAGTCACCTGAATAATAACACATTGGCTTTAACTGGACAGATACCACCACAATAACGCGCATACAATGGGACCGCATGCTTGCAATATGAAAGCTCAGCATATACGTCACTGTACTGGTTTGTGGCTTAAGCATTCAGCATGGCCTTAACATTTTTGTTGTTTTTACTGTCAAGATTTTTTCCCCTGCTTGTACGTTTGATAACAGAACTCTATAGACAGCGCAGACGCATTGTAGACAGATTAGCTCAGGCGGTAATTTCAGTCACCCCCAGTGGCCTGTGACAGCAGGCTTCCAGGACCTCTCTATCAGCAGGGCTCTATCAGCTCTGCTGCCCTCCCCCGCGCGACTCAGAGCTCTCCTGGCCCACTGCGAACAGCCCCGCAGACATGAGCGCACCAGGCCACAGCTGATCTCTGCAGCTGGCTGGCCGGCTGGCCTGCTTACCCGCTCGCCTCACTCCCTCCACACAGAGGCCTGGGCCTGGAGAAGCCAGGGCAAGGGCGCATGACGGGTGGATGGATAGATGCGTGGATGTAAGGAAGGGAGGAGGGGCGTAGTTGGAAGTAGAAGCGAAGGAGAGGGATTTGTGGCCTTTCAGGCCGTCTTGGGCTCTTCACGCTTGGTTGAGCGCAGTAACAGATAAGCGCACCCTGGAGCTCTGCATAATGACCAGCTACATCCACTACACTTCACACTAGTGCCACCAGACTCCCACACCACTACAGATGTCTGCTCTGAGCCTGTGTCATCACACATTGCTTCCAGCATCTTAAACACTCCTGTGTGTGAGTGGCTGAAGTTGAGGCTGCTCAAATGTCATGTACAGTGCCTTGTTAAAGTATTCACAACCTTGACTAATTCACAAGGGCCGTTCACACAGAACACGCTGTTGCATTCAAAAATAGCTAGATGCAAGGCAGTGACAGGGAAGAGAGGAGTGTTTTAAAAAATGTATCTTGACAGCAATTTAAAATCAGCAGTCATGGCGTGAGATGCTGAAAACAGTGAGTACACAACAAAGACGTCTTTCTAGTGCATGCTGATATAGGTCTGCAACAGCTAATTGATAATAATCAATAATAAAAAGAATCAACAATGAATATGATTATGGATTAATCGCATCAAAACATCTTCAAGTCACGTCAGTTTACAGCAACAAAGAAACACATTTCTATGGACAAATCAACAGTTTAATCAATTATAAAAAAATAACTGTTACTAACAGCCCTATTTATATAGATCAAATATTTAATGAAAGAACACAGTGTGAACAGTCCCTCAGAGCCAGTTAACACAGACAGGTGTTTTAGCATTAAACATGCATTAGACGCTGCCTTTTCAATGTATTTTAAGATGCTGTGTCGAGAAGTTCACTTGAAGAATCAATTATAGCATGTGCTTAGAGGTGATGTATTTAAATATCTCTAAAACCCAGGGACTTTTTTAAAAAGAAATTAACTGAAATTAACTAAATTAAGCAAAGATGCATGAAATTGTTCAAAAGACTTTTATTATGTTACAAAAGATTATTTCAAATAAACACTGTTCTTTTAAACTTTTTATTCACCAGCTCCAGAATCAAAAACTGGTGTAATGGCTGCTGTAAATTCAGTTTAAAAATATATTAAACCAGAAAACAGTAGTACTATAATTGTTTTTGCTGTATTTTTTAACAAATAAATGCAGTCTTGGTAAGTAAAAGAGACTTCAAAAACCTTCTGAAAATATTACTGGCCCCAAACATTTGAATGGTAGTGTATGCGAACACAAAGGGAGGGTCATTATGACATAATTGGAAGGGTAGGTGGAAGACAGACATGCTTAATAGGGTGCATTAGCGAGCAGAGAGAGGAAGGAATGAGTGACAGGCAGGAGGAGGATAAAATGGAGGTGCACAGGGAGGAGGAGATGGAGAGAGAGAGAGAGAGAGAGAGAGAGAGAGAGAGAGAGAGAGAGAGAGAGAGAGAGAGTTCTCAAATGCACCTGCGGCCCTGCTGTGTTGTGTAGCTGCTCTACGGGATCGTGCACCTGAGCAGCACCTGGTCACAGTCAGAGTGCCAGCCAGAGGAGCGGCCCTCAGAGGCCCCACACGTACACCTGCCTCTACCGCTACACACCAGGGAACCAGAGCACAGCGTACAGCTTCATGCTCAGCCTTAAGGAATAATTAAAAAGCAAATAAATAAATAAATCACATGCGGCACGAGATACGTACAGATAAGCCGAGCCCTGGGACAAATCTTTTTTCTTTCCCTCAGCTGAACAAAAGGAAAGCAAGATGCATCTTGGCATCTCTGTGCTGCTCCTCTTGTGCACACAGAGAGGAAAAAAGAAAAAACACACACACACACACACACACACACACACACACACCCCGGCAACAAAACGCTCTGCACACTTTGCATTGTCACTAAATGACTGCATAATTTCATTTCCTGGAAAGTCATTAGGTTTCATCAAAGGAGATGAGAAACAGATGAGAACAATTCTCTTATGCATGGAGAATTCATTTAGTGGCGCGGCATGCGCGGGAGCGCCACGCTAACACCACACGCACTGCAGGCAGAAAGTTGGGATGCAAATTTCAGAAATTAGTGTGCCGTTCCACAATTATTTTGCACATGGCGTAAGCACACCGAGAGAGATTAAATGACTGCAAACCACCTGTGTGACACTCAAAAACAATGCGCTACTCCAAGCATGCAGCCAAAACTGCGGTATATAGAGCGATATGAACTGAATATATAATTCTGCTCAAGGAAATGGCCTTGCTTAGAGTTATACTGTAGTTTTAGACTCACAAACGTTTAGATTCACAAAAAAGGGTGAGACTGTACTAAAATTACTAAATCTCTAGCCCTCATTCGAAAATAGAGATGCACTGACAGTAAAATTCTGATACTGATTTTTATAATATAACAAGTTGTTAACCAATAAATTGCAGTCATTAAATTTCTACACTATTTTGACTAAATAAAACACTTTAAAAATAAAATAGACTGACTGTGAATGCTATAAGTGAATTTAGTTATAAAAAAAGTATATTTATTTCGACATATTAGCTAAACATTTTCATTTAACTGTGTTATTAAATTATTAGAAATATTAACCAATAACAATACATTTTAAAAACTCCCTGATAACAGCACCAGCACTTTGGTGTAGTAAAGCAGCAAATCAGCATATTAGAATGATTTCTGAATGATCAAGTGACACTGAAAACCGGAGAAATGGCTGCTGAAAATTCAGCTTTGCCATCACAGGAATAAATTACATTTGAAAATATATTCAAATAGTAAACAGCTATTTTAAACTGTGATAATATTTCAAAATATTACTGTTTTTACTATATCTTGAAATAAATAAATGCAGCCTTGGTGAACATCATAAACTAATATAATGTAATACAACATTGGTTAATAAAAAACAATAAATTATACGTGAACAGTGAATTTAATTACTGAAATTAAAATATTTACTTTACACAATATTTACTCAAATTCATACCAACCAAATTTATTAATAACCAAGCAATTTAAAGGTCAGAATTATTGTTGTGTGATATCTACCACTAGTAAAGCTGAGAATCTGAGACTCCTTTCACACATTCCTCTTTCCTTTCTGTCACTAAGGCTACACCATTCGGGAGGGCCTGAACAACAGCAACATTTTAACAATATCTACTGCCGTCTTCATACAGCGCTCAGGGACAGGAGTGTTTAGGTGCCAGACTAGCCATGATCATCTTCTCTGGGGAAGAGACGAAGATGGAGATCTGACCTGGAGAGCGTTGGTGAACCTTCTAATGTCCCAGGTGAGGAACACAAGCTCCTGGGTTACTTTAGGCCAACTAATAGATTTTATCTAACAGGCAATATCACACGGGTGCAATCTCTAGATGTGTCTTCAGAGATCAGCACTGACTAACACAGCTTAATATAGATGTGTACAGAAGGCCTGGACCTGGCAGAAGAAATCCAAGTTTTACTGAATCACTTCAGTAGCGAATGGGGCTGTGTGTGTGTGTGTGCGCGCAAGCGCGTGCGTGTTGATGCTGCTAATAATAAGCAGATTATATTTAATAGAACAGAGAGGATGTGCGGCAGGCCACAGGAACGTGAGTGCATCCACAAGCCAGTCAGCATTGTTAAAAATATAGACAGGCACATGGATTGAAATGCTGGTGAGTGACAAGCACACAGTCACATGCTGAAACATACACACACACACAGACTCGCTTATGGTAATTAAATCAAATGGACTAATCTAAACCAGCTGAAATCTTTCATGAGTGGCTTGCGGAAGAACAGAACAGCAAAAAGAGAGAATTTCTCAGATACAAGGAAGTCCGGAAATGTCCTTGTAATATCTTTTGCCTCTCTTTGATGATCAGCCATCAGTGTGACTGAAAGCAGAAATCCAGAATTCCACAATGAGATGGTAACTTCAGTGACTTCTAGGGCTGGCCCGAATACCATTTTTTGAGCTTCGAAGCTTCGATAGTAATCAACACTGAATATTCGAAGCTTCGGAGGGAGGGGCTGAACATATTCTTCTCTCTAATAAAGGCAGGAATCTCTGTGCGTCTGTCTGTCTGTTTGCTTTTTTATTGTGTCGAGAACCGTTCATCCAATGACTTCACGCGTGGTGGGTGTGTTGCTGCGGACCCAAGGGAGTGCAGTGTTGCATTTTGGTGCAATATGGACACGCGACACGTTCATAATTAATAAACTTTTAATAAACTACAGAACAGCGCGAGCCGGCGGGAGCGCTTCACGCGGGCAGGGCTTATATGCTCCGAGAACGGACACTGCACTGGTGATACAAAACACACACAGGTCTGTTAAGAGCAATACTTTTAATAAGGTAGCCCAGTGCTTAATTTGTAAATTGAGAGGTCCCGGAATAAAGCGGGGTAACGGATCCGGCATGTGATTAGAGGAGGGAGAGGAGAGGACCAATCTTTAGTGATTGAAAGCGTGCAGTTGCTTTTATAGGGTTCGTACGGTCATGAAAAACCTGGAAAAGCTATGAAATTTTTAAACAGCAATTTCTAGGCCTGGAAAAGTTTTATAAAAGTCATGGAATTTTATTTCACAAATCTCTGAATAATAGTTATATTTAATCAGGTCCTGAATTTGTGTGTAGGCTGCATAGTTTTACTCATTCCCGCAGCTTTCGAGTTTATAATGAGGGAAAGACCTGCAAACATTTATTGAATATAGCATGTAGGTTAGATGAGTAAATAAATCCACACAAAATATCAGATTAAATCAGTCATTTGAAAACAGCGTGAGTGATTCCGCTGGACCGCGTCTTCTCTCTCAAAGCGCTTCACATCGGCGCATCTCGTCTGCACTACAAGAGCTACTGCACGCTGACCCAAGACTTTCGCTCGCATCTCGGGACAGTTGACTGAAAGAAAACGCATGCATCGCATTCGGTTTTGTGATAACAGAGGGTCCGTTCACGTCGCGTCTTTTGCGCGCTTAAGTTCATTATTTCAAATGTAGATGTGCGGCAAGCGCGCTCATAATAGAAGCGGGCTCATATATGCATGCTATAGGTCAGCACGAACGTCTTTCATTGGCTAACGGTCTGTTGCTGGTGCAGATGTTCAGCCAGGCGGACAAGTTGAGAATCGTTTCGCGGGGTTCCAGGTGTTCGAGGGAAAAAAAAAGAAAAGAAAAAAAAGAGAGAGAGAGGAAAAAAAGAAGGGATATTCGAATCTCAAAATTGAAAATCGAATGCCAACCCACCGAACGAATATTCGAATAATCGAATATTCTGGTCCAGCCCTAGTGACTTCATCAGACATCCTCTTCTCTCTCATCTCAAACTTTCATCTCATCAGAGAATATGTGATGTCAAAAACTCAATACATGTCATCTTAATAAAACCAAGAGGCTTTATGAAAAACACTGTGAAAAAGAAGACAAATGCTAATATGAATCTAAGAGCAGCAGGAGGGTGTTTGACTGGTTGAGGTAAAGTGAGATCTGTATGAAGGGTCACGGAACGCTAAAGGTCACTGATGAGTTGATTCAAATAGAAAATGTGTGGATTCTTCTTAACAGATTTAAAGTCACAATGTAAAGGAAGAAACAAAAAATCTTTTCTTCCATATTGTGACATACATTCGAGTGAAAAAAAAATCTCATTCAAGGTTCTATCCATCAGTTGCTGAATGGATTGGGACAGAAGTGAATATGAGCTTGCATTCAACTGTGAGAATTCAATTCTGGCAGAGTTAAAATGTACAGTCTTGCTCTTACAGGAAAACAGATTTATGCGGCACTGCATGGTTTTCGTCAGGGGTCTTCAAACTGATCTTAAAGTATTATATTTGTATGTGTGCAGTGATGCACCAAAATTAACTTTTTATAGAAACACAGAAGCCAAAATTAAAGTTTTCATTTAGTCACTTGTTTAATTTGGGTAATTAAGTAATTTAACTTGAATGCTTTCCAGGGTGTTGTATTCTCAGGTAATAAACCAGTGGTAGAGCAGTAAACTTCGTTGGCAATGAGCCGCCACTCACTACAAATTTTACATATTACTACTGTAGAATGCTTTTTGGTCACAATGAAGTGCGCCCACACTGCTACCTGTTGTAATTTATCCACATTTTGTGAACAAAATAGATGCTGGCACTGTCAAAATGCAACATCTGAGAAGTGCAAATTAAATACCACTGTTTCAGCCAAAACTATTTCCTGAAATTTCAACAGCATTAACAAAAGAATTAGTCAAAATGTGAAAGCAAAGAGGAGAACTGTATGAATCATGGGAGCTAATTCTGCAGCTTTCTATGCAGTTCTGCAGCCACAGATTTCGTTTAGCCCTGTTGATGACTATTTAACACAACGCTTTCGGGAAAAAGGTTCACTGGAAATGAGCGTGACCCGACAGACCAGCACTAAACTCCAGCGGAGGTGAGCGTTTTGCCAGGAAACACAGCTTCCTGAGATCATGTATGTGCATTATTCCCATCTACTGCAAATCACAAGCTTCCCTTGAGCTTCACCTTAGATTTCAGGAAGTTTACAGCAAAACACATGTACAACTGATTGCAACATTTTTTTCCAATGAGCATTCAATTTAAAACTCATGTACCGTGTTTTGTTGTAGACCGTTTCATCAAGTATAAAGCCAGGGCGGCTCTATCTGTGCCAACTGTTACCCATGGAGTCTGGAATGTCAACAAAGTACTAAACTAATTTGTCTTTTGTGATGGTAATCTGTTTGACCAGTAAATACTGGCTGCGCTGAAGAAGCAGGATTCTCTACGTGCATGCAGATTTCTTCTTAATCTAAAGCTGCATTAAGCCTTATTAAATATTGCTTAAAACTTCAACAGAGTCATCATTATGCAACACGCTCCAGTATTACAAACGGACAAGCACAGTCTGTGCGCTATGGTTGGCTGATCAATTGATTGTAGGGTTAAACTGTACTACAAATTATGTTAAGGCTTCTGAAAATGGAACAGAAATAGGACTGAATTTATATCGGACAAGGTTTACGATTACACATCGGCTGCCGCACCCGAGGATCGTGTACAGCAGAGGACAGTTTTAGCCGTCACAGTGTGGGTGCCACGTGTGGGCAGAAAGGCGAAGAGGATGCTGGGTAAGAGGATTGGAACAGGGCGCCGGCACGTGCGGCGCAGACTGACTGACCTCTGACCTCGACACTCGACACTCTCATGGGCTTTCTTCAAGCATACACACAGACACAAGCAGAAATACACACCACCACATTCACTCACACCAGCCCATGGGGTCTAAATGCACCATATAGGGAAGATGATGCAACAAAGCGAAATATCTATCCACTCAAACCTCAAAGGTAATGCGCAGTAAAGGCGAACACGGATCACATTCTGCTCCTATCATCTGATATGTAGTTCTACATAAGCTCGAATCCATTACCAACGCAGCAGAAGAGAGTGTGACCTTTAAAATGGATCTCCATTATTCAGATCAAGCAGTGGTTACTCTAATTAAAATGTTATGTCAAATAAACAGTCATTACCAGCCATCTGCCTAGCACTATAAACTGTAACAAGTTCATTATCATACACAATA
>JAFVLL020014814.1:0-13979 GCA_021397915.2 Tor tambroides | reverse complement strand
TAACAGTAGTGAGTTAAGTGTTAATGAATAATTACCTGTTAGTTCTTCAATAATTCCTTATTAGTTATGCAGTAAGTAAGAAACAGTATTCTAAAATGTTACCCTGTACGGTTATATCAGTCATTTTGTTCCTGTATTTTATTTTGCATGCTCATGGAACATGAGATATATAGTCAGTAGCTAATATGATAGCACATCTACTATGCTATTTATTTATTTATTTATTTATTACTTTTACATTAAGTCCTGTCATAATGGTATTGAATTTGACTTAAATAAAAAATAAATAAATAAATAAATAAATTTGGGAAAAGTCTGTCTGCAAAGTCTTTTGTTGTTGTTGTTTTAATAATAAGCATAAATTTTGTTAGATCTGTGCTCAAAACAACCAGAACACTTCTGCAGAAAATGAACAAGAATCAGGAGTGTCTTAGATGAAGTTAATAATATGATACCACCAACTCTTTCCAAGGATTGCGTTGGTATTCATTGATTCACTGACGACCTGAGAGGTAATTTGAGAAAAATAACCTGCACAAATCTCACCATAATGCTGTGTATTCATATATATATATATATACAGTATATATATAGTTTCCTTCTCTTGCAGTGAGGCTGTCATTAAAGCTGATGGAGGACAGTGGCAGGGTCTGCAGCTCCGGTCGCCTTCATTTTCTCCACACAGGGTGCCAAGCTGTAATGGTACGAGATACTACCAGCTGCAATGGTACGAGATACCATACAAGCCTGGCTTTTCAGAGGGCACAAATCAATACACCCACAGTCTGACCGATGAGAAAAGAAGTGAAAGGAAGGCACAGATGGATCGGTAAACCAGTTTTGTGTCTGTATCCGTTTCATTTCATTTGAGATGAGGTGGCAATTTTTCATCGCCCCATTATATTTCATTGATTTCCTAATGGGTATGTCTTATGATTTTCCCCCCACAGTCCCAAGTGAGGTCCAATGTAACGTGACGTAGGAAGTCGACACAGCTCAGTTGAGACCACTAATGGGGTTGGTTTGAGTCAAACCACGTTAAGGCCAACAAAAAACCTCCACGGATCCCAGAGCGGTTTCGCTTGGCCATTTTGAGTTTGGCATTGGGCACTGCAGCATTTACTTGAGTGACCACTTTTTCCAAGAAGTTTAGAATGCTAAAAATAGCACGGAGAGGCACTTAAGGTCCAGTTGCAATTTTGGGGTGGCAATTTGATGGCAGTGACTTTCCTTTATTTCAGAGTTAATGCTCTTCAATCTAATGAACGTAGTGCGTTTTGATTGTTTCTGATGATGCGTTAAATGTCACTCGATGTTTCCTTTGGGATCCGTGTAGAAGATGATTAAACACAAATACATGGGCATATTTTTGGATGTTGTGAGCCAGTGAGGTGTCTCGTGCTCACTGGGCCAGTTTTGGAGGACTTGGCTGGATTTCTCCTGGCGCTGTTATCTGCAGCTCTGTCCTTATTCTCCTTCACACAGTCAGAGTATCTAATGAGAGCCAGGACTTGGCCTCGGTCTTGTTTTTAAAGCACAAATATAACCTTATTAGTATTTTGGGGTATGCAGCCGTTGTTTCTCTCTGGAAACGTCTAGACTGTAAGAGCGTGTAGTTGTGTCTCTCTCTCCGTACCCTGTCTTATCCTGTCACACTCTCGGTATTAATCAGGGTGTATGTTTATGTAGAGTGATCTTGCGCTTCATTTTGACTAATGAGTCGCAGATGCGAGCCCGTTCGGCGTAGTTGGGTGACATTTGCAATAACAGCATGACCCACTGAAATACATCTTCCCATGAGGGGGGGGGCAACACTTCGGGATCATTTGGCTCTGTGCTTTTGAAATGGTTGGGGTTAAAGCTGGGGTTAAAATACTAATGAAATAAGGACATGAATGACCTAAAGCCTCAAAGTTCTAGTTGTCTTTTCTCCCGTATTTTGTCCCTTAAACGGATATTTCATCCAACAATAGATATTCTGCCATCATTTCCTCACCATCATTGAATTCCAAACCTATATTACTTACTTTCTGTCTTTTGCAGAATACAAAATAAGCTATTCTGAAGAACGTTTCAACTGTTTTTGTCCATAAACAATCCCAATGGACCTCAATGACTAAATAAAAACACAGAGGTATTTTTCAAAGCATCTTCTTTTGTGTTCCACATAAGAAATAAAGTGGTACAGATTTGGAACAACGTGAGGATGAGTAAATGATGACACAGTTGTTGTTTGACATTCTAGGGAATTGATTGGACAGCGCTTGAGGTGAATAGCCTCAGGAATAGATGGATGTAGGAGACCAAAACTGTATTTCTCCAGCTGAAAAGATGAAAATGGACACAAGGGAAATGAGTACTAACCTCCATCAGATGTCATCTCTGACAAGCTGATTTAAATGAAGGCAGTGCCAGAAGGAATCTTTCTCCTTTCACCGGCGTTCCT
Organism: Tor tambroides; assembly: GCA_021397915.2. Classification (NCBI taxonomy): domain Eukaryota; kingdom Metazoa; phylum Chordata; class Actinopteri; order Cypriniformes; family Cyprinidae; genus Tor; species Tor tambroides. Next base: position 11,533 of record JAFVLL020014814.1, on the reverse strand, counting down.
CCTCTTTTGTGTGGCCTCAAAGACAGCTGGCCAGGCACAGTCTCACTTCATGAGCGCTGTGGAGATAACTACCTGATGCGTGACGCGGAGAAATCGGCTACTGACCATGCGAGTCAACCTGCGCCTCGGCTGGTTACCGACCGTCCGCCGGCCGCTCGCTGGCCAAAACGGATGGTTTGAGTTCTAGCCAAGCGCTCAAGCTGTGAGCAGGTCCTGCAGCCTCCTGCGTTCAGACAATATTACATTTGTTACATAGCCTTTTTTCCACTCCCCCACCATCTGTTTTCCTAATGGAGCTGTCCAGGGCTTGTCATTCACTCATGACTGAGCTTCCCCCAGAGCAAACCACTCACAACTCCAGCCTGGGGGGGTTTGGGTAAACTTTTAAAGAACTATTTTTTCCCCGACCTCAATTCTGAATGCCGTGTTAACTGATTTTCACATATGGCTTTCAATACTGTCTCTATATTGTGATAAAAGTAAACAGAGACAGATCTGGAGGGAATGTGGGAAATCATTTATAGACGGAGAAATGTGTAACTCTCAGAAATGCCATGAATAATATTAACAAAGGAAGGAGTGATGACACGCTCCACCTTCATTATCATCACAATGACAAGGGGTGGATCAAACGTTCCCAGTTCTCTGATGATGTCACAGACATCGGTCACATGACAGAATGGAACGGTAATGCAGCTCTTGAACCCTGGCCAGAGTGATACTCCAGTAAAATGAATATCCTGAATTAATGTTGAATGTAGATGGGCTGAAACATATTTACTGGAATATTTGTGATTAATCTGACCTAATTCTACTGTAATGATTATCATATATTACTTGAGCTATAAGGTATGGGAATATAGCCATGCTTAAGAGTGAAGTGCCTGCAACCCCTTCAGCCATGACATATATTCACTATATGGATCACTACACTACATGGATCTGTTCTTTCCAGTATATTGTTTTCTTCTTACAATCAATATTTTGGTACTGCACATAAGTAACACATAGTGTAATAAATAGTGATGATGGCACTATAATTATGAATCTGGCTCCATAGCTCACCGGAATGAGTTTGTTTGCATCTTTCTGCTTCACTTGTAGATGTGAAAGAACTTAAAAAGCATTAAATGGTTAACTTAGATCTCTCTTTGCTGCTACTCAGTCAAGATCCATGTGAGTTTTTCACCAAAATCTGGAAAGCTGACTATTTCAAAAGCCTCCAAAAGACCCGCTTTCCTCTCAAGGAACACATTTTATGTGAATTAATTCTTGGTCTTTTCTTTTCCCAGAGGAACCTCCCAATAAGCTCATTATACTACTTGGTGGGATGGACAGTGGCAGTATCATAAATGAAAAAATTGTAATTTTTATATATATATAGTTTTAACCTTCCCCCACAAATTGGTTTTTTTTCTTTCTTTTTTCATCTTTTTAAATTAGTTTAATAAAGGGAAGAGGACAAATTAAGACACAAGGAATATGCCCAGACATAAGGGATATCCCTTATGTCTGGGCATATTTTTCTAAGTACTTCATCTCATTAAGAATTAGTTTAAAATTGAACTGCATCACCATATTCAGGGTACCTCTTGAGATGGTAAAGCTTCTGACAGTTATTTTTATATCCTGATATAATATACGTATAGCTCTGAAATTCATAACAATATAATACAAATGTATTTGGTCACTAAAATCAGTCTTATAAATGACAACCAGAAAGTGTCCAAGGTCTTCATTTTGAACAATACATTTATTGTTTGGCATTTTGATACCTAATAAACTTCTTAGTAACACTTTAGAGACCAATTCTCACTATTAATTAGTTGCTTATTAGCATGCACATCAGTAGCATATTGGCTGTTTATTAGTACATATTAATGCCTTATTCTGCATGACCATATTTTAGATCCCTTAATCCTACCCCATACCTAGACTTAACAATTACCTTACTAAACTATTAATAAGAAGCAAATTAAGATGTTTATTGAGGCAAAAGTTATAGTTAATAGTTAATAGTGAGAATTGGTCCCCAAACTAAAGTGTGACTAATTTCTTTAAAATAAATGACACTTGATTTAATATTTTGTTATATAATGCTTATATATAATATATCATAGCTCTAAAGGAGCAAGAGACTGAAGGGCAATGACAAAAATGACTGGGAAAAAATGGACAGCCCTACTTAGATCCATATGTCAGTGCATTATATAGTGATAAAAGACCAGTGGTTATTACTGCTACTGTTGGATTACCATATAACCTTTATCCACTGGGCCTAAAACCAGATTAAGTCAATAATGCAGCTAAAAAGTCCAACCAATCAAAACCCTTCTCAGCATCAAGGGATATAGCAGTGAACTGAACACCCTCTATGTGATTGAACCATGTACCCTTCTCAAATCCTACTTAATCCATATGAATAATGCTTGAAAGAACTTTGCCTAAACATTTTTATGATTGAGTACCATTTTTTAATGAAGTGCCTTATTAAGCAAATTCATTAAGTGCCATCCTTCCACTAGATAGTCCTTGACATGTTAACTAAGGTTATTTGGCCTCTGTGAGTGATATATAGTGACCTCTGGTGTATTTTAGCACAGGTGGTGCTCAGCATCCAGGACCAGAAAACTATATACAGTGATATATAAAGATAAAACACATTTTGAAATGGTCTTCTCTGCAATCACACATATAATCGTGGTCCCATCTAAAGTGTTTGCACAGTTACCTGAGTTGATAAGCTGATCTGATTATGAAAATGTGTCCTTTGAGGATCCTTCTGTGACAAAGTGAGAAACAGAGCTGGAGGGTTAAAATTCAAGGAGAAGATGCTGGTAATGAGCTGATGTAGACGCCACATAATGCATGCTATTTCATCATTTCAAGTTCTAAGGAGTAATGAGTTTTAAGAACATCACCAGCCAGTATTTCTTAGTAAGTCTCCAGTGTTCCTTCCAGATAATCATTTCAGATTGAGGGTCTCCAGTGGCCACAAAACCGCCACTTAATTTTACGCTTATAAATTTTACTCTCTGAAGAGCAAGTCTGTCATGTCATGTCATTGTCTTGGCTAGGGACATCTGACCAAAAAAAAAAAAAACTACAAATCGAGTTGGCTATGTTTTCCAAGGATTTGTTTCCTCTTGAAAGCATGGGAGGCTTGAGGAGGGTTTAGCTCTTTCCACTGGCTTGAATTCTGAAGGCCTGTTGAGAAACCCCAGGACTTTGCCAGCCATGTGAGTCAGCTCCCCGTTGGAGCTGCCAGGGAACCACCTAGCACCCTCGCTTCCAAATCCTAAAAGCATGGCTCTAAAATCCAGATGTAATACTGGAGAGTGTTCATCCTGGGCCAGGGTTCAAAGACCACAGCAGCCACACTTGGGGGAACCTGCAATGACGTTTTTGGCAGACGTATCGCAATATTGCCTTGGTTGATGTTGGATTTTATGACTGGGGTTTTGGTTAGGATGAAGGACAGAGTTAATTTTATGATTTAGCATTCAAAAATTATAATTTAACGTTCAAAAGAGAATTTGACAACTTACCCGAGCTGACTATTTAGAGGTCCCTGCTTCAATCCCACACGCAGAACCCTACATCTCTCTTCCTGTGATTCCCAGCTGGCACGTCAGTCTATGAACTCCAAAAAAAAAAAAAAAAAGGGTTACTAATCCATTTAATATGTAATGTAAAAATGCATAAATTTGCTGTTGTTTTCACAGGATACTTCAGAAAAGTAGTATAGTGTAAAAGTATACTTCAAAAGTATAGTATACAGTCAAGTATAAGGACACATTCACTCATTATTTATTATTATTATTCTTTTGCACGTTTTATAATCATATTTTCAAATTCATCAAAATAGAAATAACACAAAGTCATATTTTACCCAAGAATTTCAGATTTCCGGTTACCCATTTTAGCTTCTGCAACGAATGACTCTTATGAGTCAGTTCTCTTCAGTGAATCAGCAACATACAGCACAGCCCATGTAACAAATAAATTACTCTGCTGGTTCTTTTAATGATTTGTTCAAAAAAGACAAGTTTTGAATCATAAATTACTCTTCTGGTTTGAATCATTTGGTTTGAAACTTTCACTGAACTGAATTATGGATCAGAGCTATTACTGAATAAACATCTGACTCACTTGCTGAACTGCAATTTATCATTATTTTCACTAATGTCCATATCGAAATTATGAAAAAATTAAGTTTTAAAAACATATTAAAAAATTAAGTTTTGTCTGAGTATCATTTCTGACTGATTGTTCATCATTGAAAATACTTTTTTTTTCATTTAAGAAATAGATATATTTAGAGAGAATAAAGATTAATGAAATAATTACTTAATAAAAATGTAAAATATAAGATAAATGTGTATATATTTATACATATTTATCATACATTTTCAAAACAGCATAGCCAACCTTTGCCTACATTACAGCTCTGCACACTCTTGGCATTCTCTCAACCAACTTCATGAGGGTCCACTTGGGAAGCTTTTCTGACAGTCTTGGATGGAGCTTCCATGTACACATGAACTTGTTGGCTGCATTTCTTTCGCTCCCTGGTCCAGCTTTTTTGTTAAAAAAAAATAATAACAGCAATTCAAATTTCAGTTTTGGAAAAAAAAATCTAAGCATTTGAGCTTAAGCATTTAGAAAGGTCTTTAAGAATCATATAGATTCTAAACTGTGTGTATACTGTGTAGACTAACATACTCTCATTAGCTAAACTAGATCAATTTAGGCATGTTGATCAATTCTATATTGAGAGACTCTGTACAGTGTGTGTGTGTACCTGGTATTCCCTACGTTATGGGGACCAAATGTGCCCACAAGGACAGTAAAACCACTAATATTTGACCTTGTGGGGAAATTGTTTTGGTCCCCATGAGGAAACAAGCTTATAAATCATACAGAATGGTCTTTTCTTAAAAATCTAAAAATGGCAGTGGTTTTGTGGGTAGGTTTAGGGTAAAGGGATAGAAAATACAGTTTGCACAGTATAAAAAACATTACACCTAATGTCCCTGTAAAACATGGAAACCAGTATGCGTGTTTGTGTGCTTGGTTATGCTCAGTAAGATACAGCATCCATCAGCTCAGCCTCATGTTCACTGTTCTCACATCAGCTGGGTCTCGCTCATGCCAAACTGATCTGAATTCAGAGCAAAGTAACAACTAATCTGTCTCACCCTCTCTAAGTCTCCCGCTCTCTCAAAAGCGCTCTACCATCCTCTGCTCTCTTCTTTTTTCTTCAGTTTCTCTCTCTCTCCCTTCCAGTCTTGTTCGCCTTCACTCTTTCGTGGCATCTGGACTGAACTCAAGAGATAAAGGTTGTAGCTACACACAGCCGTTGGATCAGGGCAGATTTACTCCGGCATCGCTGAGCCTCCCATGGGCCGGAATTCTGTTCTCTCGCCCCCATCCCTCCTCAACCCCAGAGAGCATGACTGAGGAGGAGGACAAAGTGTAGGACAGACCCAGGCAAACCAGATCCACCTAGATCTCCAGCACAGGCTATCCCATTTAACATCCACGTCGCCTCCCCCGGGACATGGTGTGGAACTCCCTCACATGCATCTCCCCTGACCTGATCTCCTTTCAGAGGCGCTCTGTGGAGCTATGACTCTCGACTCCAGAGACGCAGTGTTTAATAGCCCTCTCATCCATTCCCATCAGTATTTCACCGCTCTCGCCATGATCTCATTAATCAAAACGCTGCCTCACATTTTCCCTTCTCTTGAGACACTTTCACAGTATATACAGATTCTGCAGAGCCAGCTGTGAACAGTTTCTGGAATATATCTATATTCATTTTTGATTTATAGAACTTAAAGCTGCAGTCACACTAGCCTTTGCACTCCATTGACTTTCATTCACAAGCATGCAAAACGTTATGTTTGGAGAACGCTGACCATATGCAAGTTCATATGACGAGATGATGTGTGCCAGTTGAGGATGTGAATGTTCAAAATTAGATTTAAACTTAAAAGATGCATGTTGTTGCAAAATGGAGTAGACTGTTTATTTTAACATTTAAAATTATTGTAATTTGTTATTTTACGATTTTTTACAATATTGTGATTCACTATTGATTAAAAACTGAAGTAGATTAATTTTACGTGTTCCAAGTGTAGTATGACTATAACTGACAGTGCTTGCCCACCTTTTCAGAAACTTTGGTTTCAGAAGTATTTTTCCCATAGGGGATTTTCAAAAAGTGTTCATTAAAGGGTTCCCATGAACCTAACTAGAAGTTACGAGGTGAATCATAACATTAAAAACAAAAACAAAAAAAAAAGGTAGAAGACTGTGTACTTGATTAGTGTGGGAAAGAACTACATCCCATGATATGCTGTGAATGACGAATTTAAAAAGATGGACAAATATAAAACTATTTATTTAAATGTTTATTATAAATATTACATAATTTGTGGTGCTTCCTGGAAGTGGTTGGATGCTAAGGTGTTCTTTTGAAATTGTTGCAATTTGCTTGTCATGATTCTGTGATTAGCATAGATTTTTTTGAAGAATCATGGGTAATGTAGTTTTCACCAGCAATTTCATTGTTAAACATGATTATTTAAAAAATATATGAAATAATGTAGGATGTTGACTTTAACAAAACCATATACCATCAATTAACAACCTCGTAGCTCACAGTAGGCCTGTCTTTAAAGGTTTACAAAAACTGTTTCCCTATGGAGAAAGTGAATGGGATTTTTGCTTATGGAACCCAACTGCTGGACTCTATACAGTAGTTAGAGCCAGTTATCTAATCTGATTGATCAAGCATCATTCTAGAGTGCTGCTATTTAGTCCAATTAACCGCACTGGGACGTTTCACTTTTTGTGTCACTTTCCTTTTCTAGGTTTGTGAAATTCCAGACCAGAAGTTGTGTGATTTTGACTAGCATTAAGAGCAGATCTGTGTCTGAATTGTTGGTAACTTGACAATAATGTTCAATTTGTTAAGTAATTGAAGTAACAATAAACAAAATGTTCACAGTCTGTAGTAATCTAGGTTATTGTTCATTTCTTCAGCACTCTTTTTGTGTAATATTTCCTAAATAACCCATAATAAGTGGCACACGGATCAATGTTTAGATTGTAACCGAATGCAAAAACAGTTTCTCGCCAGCCGCCTTCTGCTCCAGATGTTTGGCATTCACTCATCCGTGACTTTTATACATGACTCTGACTTTACTGGACCTACACTGCACAAATATCAGATGCTCTTTGAATAACATGAGATTTCATTCCCATGTTTCTCTCATCCAGTGCCGCCCACCGTGTCTTTCCTGGACGGTGGCCATTTCGTGAAATCCTTTCCATTCATTGTTTTAGGGAAATATGTTCTGTCTGTCCTCACGTTGGCCCTCTGACATTCAGACAGCGCCCTGCTCTACAGTGAAAGGTTAGCTTAGTTCCACTCTCCCACACGTTCGCTGTATGGCATTCTCTCAAATTGGAAAAGCAAGGCCTTGTTCTGAGAGCATGCTGGGGTTAAGGAGGGATACAGAGACATGATTTAGAAGGAGGCTTTAGAGGCTCAAGTCTCCGAGGACCTCATGCAGCGTGGCCAAAACTCAGCTCGGGGTGACTGTGAAAACTGTGCATTCCAGGAGATTGGTAAAACTCTACTGCCCCCTGCTGGGAGTATCATTGTAGACGTTAGCAGTGTGGTAAAGTGAAGTGTTGGCTTGGGAAATGCCTTTGCTAATCTCCTGGGTTGACTTCAGTTGTGGGGGATGGAGGTTTGAAGTGTTCATGAAGAGCTCTACTGCCTCCTGCTGGATACGAAAATATGAGGCAATGGGAAGTGTCAATTGTTATCTTCATTATATATTTAAAGCACTGTTGTTTCGCTAATCGCATGCACAATTTGCATAATTGTTTGTTAGTATCATAAATTAGTACAACCCATATCTGATGAGGAAATTAATTTGACTTGCATTTGCAATTAAATGAGCAAGTAAGTCAGAAACTACACTGTAAAAAGTTTTCATCCATTTCAACTTAAAAACTTAAGTTTTGTGGCTGCCTTAAAATTTTAAGTTATATCAACTTAAAAGCACAAGTCATATCAACTCATGATTTTAAGTCTTGCCTAGTGCATTAGTGATGAACACCTGCTGTTACTGAGAATCACAGAGGATCAGATGTTGATGTTTTATTGGTTAAAATGATGCCACCATCGTGGAGACCAGTGTTTGCTTTAGTTGGGCTCTTGACCCTTGACTCCTGTGTTAGATCTATCTCTGTAGCAATACATGTGGTGTTGTAAAACAGAGAGATCAGCGCTGTACAGTGAGTAGCTGTTGACTATATAATCATCGTGAGCTTGCCTGATTACATCCAAAATAATAAATATACTTTTTTTTTTCATTGATATGGTTAATATTTTGAACAATCAACCCTGTGAAACTACAGCAGGCAAAGAAAGTGTTAATTCTAAAGCTACTGTGTGTAATGTATATAAAAATTTGAGTGCCAGCATTATTCAGACACACACAGACATCAAGAACCAGCATATGAATCTCAACAATGGTGACAGTCAACAAAACGTTTCATGCTGCAATGCATGCTGGGTAAGAACATAGTAAAAACTCCCATCATGCACTGCAGTATGATAATTATTGTCACCACTAAACAGGACCATGATAAGTGTTCATGTCTAAAAGCCCAACATTAATACAGTTTTTTTTTTCTTTCAATATTTAAGCATTACAGTGGCATTTGTTTCAGATTATTTTTTCTCTACGGTTCTGTAATAGCTGAATGTCAGCAATACACCAAAGAAAGACACCTTCATGGTGCTTATTCAAATGAGTTAGTAAGCTGAAAAATAAGATGTAAGTAATCTGTTGCGTCCAGCTTCTGGTTCAGCACGCCCCAAAATACGCAATGCTTGCTGTGAAACAATATTGCAATTGCTCAGGAAACGAATAACTTTGAGTTAGCAAAAGGCTCAAGAGCCCAACTAAAGCAACACTGGATCTCCATGATGGTGGCAATTATTTTAAATCAATAAAACATCAACATCTGACTCTCTGTAATTCTCAATAACAGCAGGTGTTCATCACTAATGCACTAGTGCCCTAAAATCATGAGTTGATATGACTTGTGCTTTTAAGTTGATATAACTTAAAATTTTAAGGCAGCCACAAAACTTAAGTTTTTAAGTTGAAAGGGGTGAAAACTTTTTACAGTGTGCTTAACTTATTTTTATGAGTTAAAGTAACTTTAAAACATAAGTTGTCATGACTTTTTCATCATATCATTTTTTACAGTGTAAACTTAATAAACTTGTTTCCTAGTAGCTTGAAATTTATTTCATAGCAACTTACATTGTAAAAGATTTTGGAAACTTAAAAAATGGATGTTCCTGATTTTTAATTAAATGTTTTTTTTTCCTTAAATAATATAAATTGATGATCTCTGTCATAATCATTCATAATTATCCCTCCATGAGCAAACAGTGTTTAGTATTATCATTTATATTTTTATCACTATTTTGAATGAGCCTTTTCAGTTTTCATTTCATCTTAATTTTATTTTAATTTTAGTAATTTAATAGTTAGTTTATAAAATATTTTTAGTTTTATTGCAGGTAGTCATTCTACTACTAAAAGAATAAATCAGTAAATGTAAATGTGTGACACACAATCAATTTATTTGTGTTTTGCATTTTATTTTATGCATTTATACAGTTTTTTTTTTTTTTTTTTGTGACAACATTGTAATTTTTCTGTCTTTTATAAACCCTTAGCAAAGAACTGATTCACAGAATTGAGACAAATGCCAAAAGTTGCAGATGGAGGGTACTCACAAATCATGAGACCTTGACTCCTTGTGCAGGGGGTATTATGAACAAAAAAAAGCCCTATCATAACTCAAGAGATGAATGACCCTCCTACACACGAAGCAAACAAGAGAAATGGGGTGAGAAGAGAAGACGACGGTGGGCAGATGGGTCGGGAAGTGAAAATGTGTGAGGAAAGGTGATGGTGGGGGGGATGGCTTGCACTGCACTGCCAGACCGCCTTAATCAATCAAAGCTCTTAACAAGACAGAGGCCACAGGGAACGTCCCATCATGTCTAGGACAGACGTGAAGACAAGAGGGGCAGAATGAACACACTGGGGTATATTCATGCACGGTTTTGGATGCTTTCTATGCATGGCTAAGTGAGAAATCACAGGATCTCAAGGGAAAAGCATTAAGGTGAAGGTTTACAAAGACAGAAACAAGTGGGTTTTTCAGACAGGCATGTAAACATTTTACATTGTTATTAACAGTATCCTATTTCTGTTGTTAATATTAGAGATGTATTATTTTTAAATTCTGGCCGATACAGATAAGTTGATAATTATTTTAACATTATAGCCGATAACCGATCATTTATTTTAATATTAAAATTCAATTCTATGTTTTATACTGAAAACTAAAATTAAATCATTTGAAATGCTACATGTGAATTTAAGTTTGTTTGTTTTTTTTTAAAGACATTTTAATTTATTCATAAAATGGAAGATTTGTGCATCATTACAAAAGTTTTATTTTATTTAATTGCATTTGTAACTGTGTATCAGAGTTTCCACAAAACTGCTGTAAAGTTGTCTTGGCCTAAGTTGAGCCAAATGTCAAACCACTAATAAACAGAACAATGTTTTATATTTTTTGAACGATTTCCAAAAGTTGGCCTCCATCTCTTATAGCCTTACAAACATTTACTCACACTCTTGCCTTCAGACTCAATCCTTGCACTTTACTCTCACTTCAAGACACACAAAACACTCTTTTTTGGAGTCCAGATGACTTGAGCCCACACACATGCCCTAATAACCCATCCCTAACACAAAAGCCCCACGCTGACACCTGCAGCAGGGGTGAAGCACCACATGTTCCTGTGTCCATTAAACACATTGTTGGTATTCTGTGTGTTGTCAGAGCCCAAGGCGGCACAATGGACAGCAGTGTGGGTTCACATCGCCTCATTTATTGTCACCTCCAAAATTTCTGAAAGTAGCGGGGCCCACAGGACTCAGAGCATTAGAAATGGAGATGGGTGTTTGTGCGGCAGGGGTTTTGTCCTTCCGGATGCCCTTGCCATGTATGTTTGTATGGAAAACAAGGTAGGCCTAGTATAGCTGCTCCTTCACACTCAGGACAAGTCTTGTGACTAAAACAAAGGACAAACACCAACTCTTTTATGTCCCTCTGAAGCTCCATCACTCACCATTGTGTGTCAGTGTGTGTGTGTGTGTGTGTGTGTGTGTGTGTGTGTGTGTGTGTGTGTTTGTGTGTTGTTAAAGCAGGGTGACTTTGGCTTTGCTACAGTCATTTGTGACTGTAGGCTGTTCTCTGACAGCAGTAATTACAGGTTCTCGATCAGACTTTAACTTGGGCTCCTTCCAGTCCAAATCTTTCCTTTCTAAACAAAGTCAGCTGCATTATTCTCTCTTTTCACCACCATCTCTCATCTCTACAGCACGTCTTCTCACAGACACAACTCCAGACT
>JAFVLL020014813.1:0-11033 GCA_021397915.2 Tor tambroides | reverse complement strand
TTAAAAAAAAAAAAAAAAAAAAAAAAAAAAAACGAATCGCTGGATCGAAACAAATGATTCGCAAATGTTTCGAAGCTTCACGAAGCTGTGCCTCACTATTTCAAAATGCAAAAAAAACCTTAGCATACAGCCGCTTTAAATCACATTATTAAACCCATTTAAAATAATAGTAATGATAATAACAGTAACTCGACCTCATACCTGTTTATCAGACAGATTCAGTCTTTTGCAGAGCTCAGCTTTGTCCTGGGCTCCGAGGTAAGCGTTTCTCCTGAAGGCTCTCTCTAGACTGTTGATCTGTTCGGCGGTGAACGCCGTTCGGGGCCTGCGGCCGGTAGAGGGAGATACTGAGGGCGCCGGTTCCTTCGGGGCTCCAGGTGAGAGAGAGCGGCCGCCCTCGCTCTCGTACCCGGACGTCTCCTCCTCCTCTGTGCTGCTGCTGAAACCCGGCTCTGAAGCTACGAGAAAACAAAGAAAAAATGAATACTAAGATTCACATATGAGGTTAGGAAACAAAAACCAAACCAAACCAAAAATGCTGTAAATTTGCATTTAAATGGAAAATGTTCAACTGAAAATAAATTAAAAAAAGAAAGAAATATAGGAAAAAATAGGACAAAAGTAAATTAAAGTAGGCCTAGATCCCATGCAAACTGTAAATTTGCTATAAGCATTACATTTTAAATTGGGATAGTAATACAAACTAGCCTACATGAAATGGAGTTATATTTAAAATAATTAATTAGTTTGTCATTTTAATATAAGTATTTTAGTTTTTATTTATAATTTTAACAGTATATTAATAGTACCTTTAACTATAGCTATGTTAAAGAATATTAATTTTTATTATTTAGACTATTTTTACTACTAACTCAATTAAAAATAAAACAACAATGGTATTTTAGATGCATATTTTACATTAAATGATTTAAAATGTAAAATAACCTTTCTATTTTAATATATTTTAAAATGTAATTTATTCCTGTGTTGGCAAAGCTTTAAGTAGTTTTACTTTTAACTATGTTAAAGTCATTTATACTATATACTTTACTGTTAAATAAATGTAAAAAAAAGTAGCATTTTTATTTTATATTTTACATGAAATTACATGTTTTCTATTTTTATTGCCTTTTTTTATTATTATTATTTTATTTTATTTATCCAGTGTTGGCAAAGCTTCACTTATGTACTTTATATGTTAAAGAATTATTTATACTATTTTACTGGTAATTAAATTAAAAACAAAATAAAATAACAGTATTTTTTAGATCAGTATTTTATATTAAACCATTAAAAAAAATGCATAAAAATTCTTCAACAATTTAAACATGGATTAAATAGAAGAGTTTCTTACTGTGAGTGTGTTGCTGGATGATATTGTTGCCACTGGACTCGGTCTCTTGTGTAGATGCACACATCTGTGCTGGCTCCATACGTTTCTCCTGTTTCTCCATGTTTTCCGGTCTCCATCTGCTGTAGAAGCCAGGAAGGCTCTCAGATGCAGTGCCAGAGGTGCTCGGGACGTCCTGGCAGGGAGAGACCCAAGAGTTCGAGGGAAGCGTGGACGCTGAGGCCTGGCTGCTTTGAGAAAGCCACTCAATGGAAAAATGCCCCTTCATCTTAGAGCTGTGTCCAAATCCAGCAAAGAAAGACAGATATCCGATTTGAAACAGTGCAGTTGTGCAGTCCTTCCAGATGAAGTCCTGTGACTGAGTGAGTCAGATGTGTGTTTGTGTTCTGATTAGCGTGGCTTTGGGTTCACTGATCAACACTTCCAGTATGGGGCTGAAGTATTTATAGGGCTAATCCCAGCTCATTTACAATTCACTTCGCCCCAGATCAAAGGAAACGTCCTGATCTCCACCCCTTCAGTTTTCACAAGTGTGGTAATGAAGACGTCTCAATCGGCCTTGAGTGAACCCATTAACTCCTGGCACCAGTAAGTCTGGAGATGTAATCCCCTCCCTAAAACCATCTCTGATCCGGTCTCCTCTCTGAGGTGTGCATGTGTGTGTGTGTGATTTCATATGTTCACGTTAGAACAGTGTGATGGAGGAAGTTCAAGGTTAAAAACAGAGGCTTGGAATTCATAATCGACAGCAATGTTTGGTAGTCGCAAAAGTTAAATAGTTTTAGTTATTCATCAGCGTCATCGCATAACAGCATAAATCCTCTTTAAAACTTTGTAAAAAAAAAAAAAAAATCAATCTTTTTTATAGACCTTTTATCATAAAATTTAATGTAAAACTACAACTTGAAAAATGACATCCATAACTTATTTATTTGTTTGTTTGTTTGTTTGTTTATGTGTGTATGTAAGCACTATAAAATAAACCAATTTTCTTTAGTCCCTTATCAGAAGAACAGAAATGGTAATGTAAAACAACAACTTGAAAAGAAGATTCATTCATTCATTCATTTTTGATCATTCATTCACTTTTTCATTCATTTATTTACTGTTCCAGTGCCACAAAATGAAGCTCAAACATTTCAGTAAAATGAGAAAAGGATATGTATTTATTTATTTACAGTTCAAGCATTAGAAAATGAAGCTCAAACATTTCATGTTGTAAAAGGAGGAAATTATTTATTTATTCCTTTCATTCCATTTCAGCAAAATAAAATAATGTTTTCCAATTTTTTATAGTCGTTTATTATAATCTCTCCAGAATTTTATTCATTTTTAAAAATCTTTTTATTTTTATTTCTTTAATAAGAGTCAGCACAGCACAACAAAATGAAGCTCAAACATTTCATAGTGTCAAATAAATATTTTATTATTTTTTTTATTTCAGCAAAATAAAATAACATTTTAATTTTTTATAGCCCTTTATTATAATCTCTTTAGAAATATATATATATATATATATTTTATATTTGTAGTTTTTTTAATAAGAGTCAGTTGCAGCATGAAGCTCAAACATTTTATAGTGTCAAATGAGAAAATTATTTTATTTTTTATTTTATTTTATTTTATTTTATTCAGAGTTAGTTTTACTGATTACAGTATAGAAAATAAATCATACATGTTTCATGGTCTTTTTTTCATCGTGTCTTTAGAATAAATATTTTTATTAAACTATTTTTATTTATGAAAAACCAGATTATTTATTTGTTGTTTGTTTGCTTGTCAGTTTGTGTCCTTTTGTGAAAATGTCTTTCTCACAAACACAAACATTCTGTCTCTCTCATAGACACTTAATGTTCCTGTGAGTGGCTGCAAACGTGGGTAATTCAGCTCTTGTTTATGCCCTTTTCAGCGGGTATTGGTATCAAAGCAGGCGGCTCTTTTGAAGTGGCAGGTAGAGGTTAATGTGCTGTTTTAGAAACACTACACGAGTATGGAGACAGTAGTCTGCAGAGACCCAACTACTGACAGAGATAACTGTGGCCCTTGGATCTGTTGGCCCCCCCAAACGGGTTCATTACGCATAGCTGATCTAGTTTATCAGCGGCTTGCTTGAGATTAACTTGATCAGTCCCACTATTGAAGAATATGTGATTTCAAAGCCTGCCAGAGACTTTTGATTATCAGACAAGCAAATAAAACAGCCATTATTGTTTCTAAAGGATCTGAAGGGTTTGATCCCTTTTGGGTGCATTGAAGAAAAACAAAACAAAACAAAACAGAAAGACGGCGCCAAGGGAGGAGATTTACGCGTACAGAGGTTCACTAGAAGATTCATCACCTGTAAACTAGATCCTGGAAAATGTGTTAAAGTCATCTTATTTATTTATTTACTCATTCATTCATGTTCGTTGTGTCTGATAGTTTTTCTTGCTTGATATTTTTTATTTGTTTGGTTTTGGGGTTGTTTGTTTGTTTGCTTATTTATGTATTTATTCATTTATTTTGTTAGTACATTTATTTTAAAAATATTTATTTATTTATTTAGTTGAATCATTTCTTGCTATTTATTTATAAAAAAAAATTATATATTATTTGATATATTTTTAATAAATATTTTTAAAAATGATAATGTGCCTTATTTATTTGTTTATTTATTGTTTGTGTTGGATAGTTTCTTGCTTACTTTTTGATTTTTTTTGTTTAGTTCTTGGGTTGGTTGCTAATTTATTTCTTAGTTTTTTTGTTCATGCACTCAGTTAAAAAAAAAAGACTAATTAAAGTGTTTTTTAATAGATTATTAAAAACCAGTGTCTTTTAATGGTGACCACACAACTATATTCAGATATGAAGAATATTACGCCCCCCCTCCAAAAAAAAAAAAGTCAATATCATGCACTACAGTATAAGAACATATTTTTCTAGAATTATATTTAAATATAAATAATATATAAATATTTTTCTAGAATATATATATATATAATTTTTATATATATTGTATGTTTTTGAAAATAGCCATTTTCGGTATTTTATATTTTATGTAAAATTATTATTATAATTTATTATTCAATTTTTTATTTATTTTCTGACAAAAGATGAATAGAAGTAACTCCTTTTCAATAACTTTTAATCATTTAAGCATTAAGCATGTACAAACATTTTTTTCTAATTTGTTCATTCATCTTCTCAAACGACCAAGTAATGAGAGTAAACTCATTCAGAGAGTTGAATCTGTATATATTCTTCCCTCTTCAGCCCATTTAAAGGTTCAAAGAGCAGATAATTTGTTTACACTCTCTCATCATATCTTCATTTCTATCTGTCTCTCTCTTTCAGCGAGAGGCCAAACAAACAGGCCGATCTCATTCCTCTCTTATCTGCCACTGATCTGTCTGTAATTGCATTGTAGGTTTCTATATTCCAGTAAGGCTCAGTGTTAGGGGACCGTCCCCGTCTCGTTTCCGCTGTCCCCGGGCCCTGATATGTGATAAACCGGGGCCTGACTTTGATGTGCGTGTCAGCGGAGAGGAATCAGGCTGCAGTACAGACAGGAGCCTGTTTTTATGGATGACAAACGGGAGGGGTTGGAGACGGCAGATCTCACTAACACTATATCATTAAAGCACAGATTACAGTGAGAGAGAGAGAGAGAGAGACTCTTCTGTAATAATGTTCCTGAGCTGATAGCAGCATAGTGGACTTACAGATGTTTTGTTTTTAAGAAAATCATCAATATAACTGTGGTTTTAAGGAATCCAGAATTCAAAATGCTCATCTGAGGAACATGTTATGTAACAGCAAGAACTTTTCTAGTCTCCAAAGAACCATACAGCAGTTGAAAAAACCCTTTACGGCCAAAAAAAAAAGAAAAAAAAAAGTTCTTCATAAGAAGGTTCTTTGAGCAAACTTTTTTTAAAGAGCAAATGAAGATTTTTATTTATTTATTAATTATTTTTTAAAGGTTACATATCACATAGTTTTGCTATGTGATGAGGTTATATATCACATAGTGGTACAATTTTATTTATTTATTTATTGGTTTGTTTTAAATTGTTTAAAAGATAGCAGAGTAGATGAATTCAACAGTGTCTAACCTCTTTTAATAAAACCGAAATTTCTTTAAAACTAATAAGATACAAAATAAAACTATTTATTTAGATGCTTTTAATTGTTTAATAATAACAACAAATGACTTCAGAAGTACATCCTCTTATAATAAAAACACTGAAATTTCTTTAAAACTAATGCAAAACTAATAAATTATCAAATAAATCAGTTTTTGATCGACTGTTATTTATTCACTCATTCATGCATTTATTTAGAGGCTTTTAGTTGTTTAAAAATAGCAATATTGATGATTTTAGCAGTGCAGCCTCCCTTAATAATCCTTCAAATTTCTTTAAAACGAATGCAAAACTAATCAGATTTTCTTTACTGTTATTTATTTAAAGGTTTTTCATTGTTTAAAAATATCATTATAAATCATTTTAATTTCTTTAAAGTTTTACTGGCTGTTATTTATTTTTAATTTAGAGATTTCAGCAGTCCATCCTCTCAATAAAACATTTCAATTTCTTTAATGCAAAACTAATCAGATATAAAATAAAGCATGCTATTTATTTGTTTGTTTTAATTAATGTAGATATTTTATATTTTTAAACAATGACAAACCTCTAAATAAATAAATAAAAGTTAAGAAACATTGCTTTATTTTATATTTGATTAGTAGTTTTGGATTAGTTTTAAATTTAAAATGATTATTAAGGGAGGTTGCACTGCTAAAATGATTTATATTGCTATTTTCAAACAATTAAAAGCTAATTAAAACTAATATTAAAACTAATATTTACTTTCCTACATCCTGTTTATAAATTTGTATCAATCTGATTTTGGAAGCAGAAACTTGAAAATGATTGGATTATTAAGAACAGATGCTCAGCTCACACTACTTTAAAGTGTTTTGTTCTCTTTTTTATTTGTGATGATGAGTGCAGTTAAGCATATCTGGCTCCATTAGTGTGATACTGCTGGGTCTGAGGTGTCCGTCAGTGAGCCGATCCTGAAGCGCCGCTACAGACGGCAGTCTCTCAGAGTAATGGCCCCCGGCGGTGAGGGCCTTTGATTGTCCTCACTGAGCCCCTTTCATCTCTAATAGGGCTGTTTGCTGCTCTGTAATGACTGCTCATGTATTGTCTCTCTCTCTCAGCGCTGCAGGGGCCAGAGGCTCAACACACACAATCAGCATCACACCATCACAAGATAAACACTACATCAACATTTCTAGATGGGTTTAACCTTATAGTGAGTCCCTACAGCATGCAACATGCTGATATTGAAATAAACATTTGTGTATATTTATATTGTTTATATATTAATTTTTATTGTCTGTTTGCATTTTAATTTTAGTTAAAGTTTTAGTGATTTTGTTGTGTTTTATTATTAATTTACTGTCATTTATTATTATTATTTTTAAATATATATATATATATATATATATATATATTAGTTTTAGTTGTTGTAGTACAGCAAGTTACCTATAACAAGTTTACTTGTTATATTTTATTTTAACTTGGTGTTTACTTTATTTCAAACAACTATAATGAGTTCTGTAAATATACAGTAAATATATAAAATAATATTCAATGTAAATATTAAATTCTCATTTTATATTTACAATATTATTATATTTGATAAAATATAATTTTAATTAAAATGTCCTTAAAATCTAACATTAACACTGTTTCCATTTTTAAGTTTGTTTTTTTATCTCAGTTTTAATTAACACATCAAGTTAACGAAAATAAAAACAAGTTTACTTTTTTAAATATTTTATTTCATTTAATTTCAAGTTAACGTTTGTTATATTTAATGAAAATGTTTTTATGGTTTTAGCTTTAGTATGCTATAATCACAATACTGCTGGTATATATCAATAGTGTGGTATAAAATATAATGAAATAAAGATATTAAATTAATACTTCAAGTTTCCTAAAATACAATAAGTTTACTTTTTATTTTATTTTATTTTATTTCAAGCAATGAAAACATTTCTAATGGTTTTAGTTTTAGTTACAGCTATATGCTGGTATATATCAATATGCTAGTAAAATAAAACAAAACGTAGATATTTAATTAACTGTTATTCTCATTTTAAAATCAAATTATTATTATTTTACAGAATAAAATACAAAATATTATTATATATTATAATTTATATTATATGTTTAAAAATAAAATTAAAATGTCCTTAAAATCTAACATTAATTTGCAACTGCATAGGTCAAAACGACCTGCGGTCCATTATATATTATATATAAATTCTAATCAAATACACTGTAAATTTGTTGAAAACTTTTGTTAATCCTAAATACCTTGCTGTTTTTTGTGTGTGTTTGCAGATTGTTTATTTCTACATTTTTGCAATACTGTACTCTAGGTGTCAATTGTCACATCAGCACTTGAATTATAACTGTACATGTCTGTTTGATCATTCTAAGCAGCCTCTTGTTAGTGTTCCTGTCCTTTGTTTGTTATGCAGGGAATGTCCATGAAAGTCACTAATTCGGTTAATCCCATCTGGTTTGATTGCAACACATCCAGTAATCCCTCATTGACTCCAATCACAGGAATCAACCTCAAAGAAGGACCCGAGGAACCGGCCCAGCCGGAAAAGCCCCGTCTCCAGAGCCGAGGCCAGAGGTGTCCCGGGACGCTCCAGCAGCCCATTCAGAGCACTTTTGTTTCACACCTGAAAGCGAGGAGGGGAAGTGTGAAGGAGGCATTAAGCCCTATTGAGCATAACTGCCGAAAGCCACCCACCCCGTCTCTTACGACTCTCATCATTGAGGAGCCGGGGCCAGATCAGCATGTTTGTGAATGCTTTCAGATGGTGGACCCTCGACTGAAAGGAGCGTCCTCGCGGAGAAAGACGAGAGAGGAGGGAGCGCTGCATTTGGGCCTTTCCTTTTCCTGTTAAGAGTGTAATGTAAAGGCTGACGCGAGGTGTGAACGTAGACGGCCCTTTGAAGTTAAAATGACATTTAGAGGTCAATTATGTTGTTAGCAGAAGGTGTCTGCTGGTTTCAAACCACCGTAAAATACAACTTAAAGGTAGATAAAATGAGACGCGGCAGTTTATGTCCTGTCAGACCTGAAGACGTGCCTCTTAAAGGTGCCTTAGAATGGAAAACTGTATTTACCTTGGCAGAGTTGAATAATAAGAGTTCTGTACATGGAAATGACATACCATGAGCCTCAAACACCATTGTTTCCTCCTTATATAAATCTCATGCATGAAAAAAACCCACTGAAAAACAGGTGAATCAGAACATAACACCGACTGTTACGTAAGAGTCGGGATCACTAATAGTTACGCCCCCAATATATAGATATACCCGCCCATGATCTAGGCCAGTCGAATCATCAGAAGTTCTGCAGGTATTGTGAAGAAACAAGCGAGGACAACAGCGAAAATGGCAGATCATGGAAAAATAAATGTTATGTTCCAGGCTCTGCAGGGATGGGTTGGTGTCTGTATTCAGAAAGGCAAACAAATAACGCGTTCTAATAAAATAACGCGAGCCACTAAAGGGACATGGTTAGCAGCTTGCTAGCGATAGCCTGTTACATTACAGTACATAAGATTTCGTTTACCACACAAACAGAGTAAGGAGAGATGACTGAGGATGATGGCGAATGATTTACAGATCCTGAGCACCACTGACAAGCATCTGATCTTGTAAAATGTGTGGAAAGTACTGCTGCTGTAGTTTAGATAGAGCACGAGCGATCGCAAATCTCGAAAGTGAAAGTAAAACGCGATCGTGCATTCAAAGCGGCTCCCTGATGGCCGCAATTTATATACAGTATAATTACCCTTCCTGCTGTGTGAGCCGCACTGTGAAACAGCCAATCAGAGCAGAGCTCAACATTATTATTCATGACCCTTCCAAATAAGGTAATAACAGACCATTTCATTCTAGGGAGAAATCCTAGGGTTGTAAATGGACATGTAAAACCATTTCTGGAGAATTTTTGCCCTTACCTAAGCCACATACCTTCTTTGTAGATATCAGAGAACAATTTAAAATATTGTATCAATGCATTCTATGGCACCTTTAAAGAGACTGAAACCGGAAATAAAACAATATAGTGCTTCACACCATCCATTAGTGTCTTATAGACTCCTGTGACAGAATATCAAAACAAAATATCATAGAAAGACTATGAGAGTAGACTTCAAATATTGTTTGTATTTTGTTTTTTGTATTGACTCAAAATACTTTCTCACCATTTTGTCACATTTCAGATGAACGATTGTCATATTCATGAACCATAATATTTACACGGTACTCTAGGCTTTTATAAAGAATACTGTACACAATTGTAAATATAACATTTAAGAGATTATTGGAGTGTTTTAAAAAAAAACTATTTCATTTTTTAAAAAAATCTAACTTCCAGGTTTAAGTCTCTTTTTTTTAGCACCTTGTCTAAAAAGTGTTATAATTTAGGAAAAAAGTTTCATACTTTGGAAGAAAAGTGGTAACAGCAAGGAGTTTTCATTCTGATTTAGTTAAAGGTTTAGAAATTTTATTGTGTTTTTGTCATTTTTATTAATTATTATTGTTATATTTTAACATCTATAGTTGTTTTTATTAATTTTTATTTTAGGCTTAGTTTTAGTTATTTTATTACATTAAGTTAAACAATAAAAATGATAAATGTTTCTTTGGCAACAAGCTAAAATGTGACCCTGGAACACAAAATCAGTCTTAAGTGTCAATTTTTCAAAATTGAGATTTATACATCATCTGAAAGCTGAATGAATAAGCTCTCCATTGATGTATGGTTTGTTAGGATCGGACAAAATTTGGCCGAGATACAACTATTTGAAAATCTTGAATCTGAGGGTGCAAAAAAATCTAAATATTGAGAAAATCACCTTTAAATTTGCCCAAATGAAGTTCTTAGCAATGCATATTACTAATCAAAAATTAAGTTTTAATATATTTACAGTAGGAAATTTACAAAATATCTTAATGGAACATGATCTTTACTTAATATCCTAATGATTTTTGGCATAAAAGAAAAATTGATAATTTTGACCCATACAATGTATTTTTGGCTATTGCTACAAATATTTCCCAGCGACTTAAGACTGCTTTTGTGGTCCAGGGTCACAAATGAGTTTAATTTTTAATATATATTTTATAGTAACAAAAAACAAAAGTGTTTGTTTCAGTTTGTTTTATTTTGAGTTATTTTAGCACATCAAGTTAACTATAAAAAATAAGTTTACGTTTTTTTTATATTAAGTTAACGTTTGGTATATTTAATGAAAATATTTTTGGTTTTTGGTTTTAGCTGTAATATACTATATAATCACAATACTATGTGCTGGTATATATCAATAGGCTGGTACAAAAAAATGAAATCTAAATCTAAATTAAGTTATTCTTATTTTATATGAAAAATATGATATATTTTGAAATTATTTTGATATATAATTTAAATTAAAATGTCTTTAAAATCTAACATGTGTAAATATGTGTTTTTGTTATTTGTAATTTTTTATATAATTTATTTTCAAATAACAAAAATGTTTTTTTTATGGTTTTTAGTTTACTATGATAACTGATTTTGACATAAGACCTGTATATACAGGTATTTTTGATTATATATA
>JAFVLL020014812.1:0-16412 GCA_021397915.2 Tor tambroides | reverse complement strand
GTGCCATGGGATTTTTAGTGACCACAGAGAGTCAGGACCTCGGTTTAACGTCTCATCCGAAAGACGGTGCTTTTTACAGTATAGTGTCCCCGTCATTATACTGGGGCTTTAGGACCCACACAGACCACAGGGTGAGCACCCCCTGCTGGCCTCACTAACACCTCTTCCAACAGCTACCTAGTTTTCCCAGGAGGTCTCCCATCCAGGTACTGACCAGGCTCAACCCTGCTTAGCTTCAGTGGGCAACCAGTCTTGGGCTGCAGGGTGATATGACTCCACAAATAAAATATTATTTGCAAATAGTTCAAATGCATTACAATAATTATAGTTCTTTTCTTTATTATTCCATTAAACCCTTTTTAAATGAGGCCCCCTAAAGTGCAAAGGCCCTTTGTGACTTTGCACAGCCCTTGCATCAGTTCTGGTTCTGCCCTATAATGCATCAATGGAATTGGGCCAACATTCCACCTTGCTTTACTTGCCTACTGTCAGTTATTTGATAGTTGTTTTTTTTTAAACATTCTGTTTCACCATTACATTTTTTTTTTTTATCCTTCCTCAATTTACCCATTAGAACACTGGCATTCAACTCCACAACCCATATCTTGTCCAGAATACTAAGGCTTAGATTTTTGAACATTGGATTACACCTTGCAAACATGTTTAGCTCTGCCCACATTCCAAGGAGGGGAGGCTTTGACTCCTTGTCTTTGTTTTTACATCCACATGCATTGGTATTCTAGTGGTGTCTGCTTCTCCGGTATGATCTAGTTTAAACACACATCGGGGAGTCTGCCGAGAGCAAACACCACAGCCCTTGCACTTCATAAATCTAAAGGACAGATGAGGAGGAGAACTATACACACGGTAATACAGCTAAAACACTCTCTCCCTGAGCTAGGGGCGGAGCTTTGGTGTTTCGCTCTTATTCTGGATCAAAGTCGGCACATGTCTGCTTGGTGTGGGTCTGGTAAAGTAAAGTCACATAAGAAAAGAGAAATGACTTTTGTCTTGAAGGAAGAGATGTTACTGGGTCAAAACTAACATCCTCTATTGTTTCAGCTTCAGAGTGACTGAAGAGACTAGATATATCCAAGAAATATGACTATGGAATAAAAGACTCTATTAAATGGCTTGACTACTGATACAATAAGTTGATGTGGGACATATTAACACATCACAGGTGCAAACCATGATATGTGCTATTGCTATTGGTTGCACTAAAGCCACCTTTTTCACTATCTTTGACAAATGACAAACCGGAAGTATTTCATTTACAGTGGAGAAAATCACAGGAGCTGCACAGAGTTCCAACTACATGCGTTTGTGGAATATTCGTATCCGTTTTGAGCTTTGAGTGCATTGACCCTTGACCACAAAACCAGTCTTAAGTGTCAGTTTTTCGAAACTGAGAATTATACATCATCTGAAAGCTGAATAAATAAGCTTTCCATTGATGTATGGTTTGTTAGGATAGGACAATATTTGGCCGAGAGACAACTATTTGAAAATCTGGAATCTGAGGGTGCAAAAAAAAATCAAAATATTGAGAAAATCGCCTTTAAAACTGTCCAAATTAAGTTCTTAGCAATGCATATTACTAATCAAAAATGAAGTTTTGATATATTTATGGTAAGAAATTTACAAAATATCTTCATTGAACATGATCTTTACTTAATAGCCTCATGATTTTTGGCATAAAATAAACTCGATAATTTTGACCCATACAATGTATTTTTGGCTATTGCTACAAATATACTCCAGCGACTTAAGATGGGTTTTGTGGTCCAGGGTCACATATTTGAACTTTTGCTAGACCGTATGCCGTGGCCTGACCGGATGTAATGTATACTCTAATCAAAACTAAGAGTGTGAGATGAGACTAATCAATGTTTTTGCACAAAAACTTAATCTTTAAATGCTTTTTCTGTAAAGTGGCCAGTTATCAATAATTATATCCCAAATAAGTATTTTATAAATTTTATATCATTACTTACATTGATTAGTCCTAAAAACCTATTATGATTTCTTTCAAATGTGTGTGTGTGTGTGTGTGTGTGTGTATATATATATATATATATATATATATATGTATATATATATATATATATATATATATATATATATACATATATATATATATATATATTTTTTTTTTTTGTGGAGATCATACATTCATTATTGCAATGTTTTGTGATGTAACATGATCAGAATGAGAAGACATCTGATGTACAACATGGATTTTGGACCAATGAGATTTCACTGTGAGCTGAGTTACTCCACAGAGCGATATCCAATATCCAGTTGCTTGGATAGATAAAAATTTTGTTGCTTGGAATGGGGACGATGAATCACAACTATTTTTTTCAAGATGAAGGTATTATAAATGTGCATATTTGCTAAAGCTCATGACTTTGAATTCATTTGTGACTTCCCAGATTTACAGTTCAAATGATTGAAAAGTTATTTCTGAATGTCCCATTTATATTACTGTTATTGTTTTGTATTTAACACTCTTAATTAATCTGGTTCCACAAGAAAATTAAAATTTAACAGCTAATGGAATGTAAATCATTCAATTGTGCTCTGTGATTAAGACTCTGTATCTGGCATCAGTTCAAACTATTTACATGGCCACTGCGGAGACTGCTGACTCATAGAGTAAACATGGGGATTTTAACCTGGCTAGTGAGAGCGTACCTTTTATGTTCTTTTTTCTGGGCTCTGAAGGGACCTCCAAGTTCTAAAAAAAAAAATCAGAAAGGAAGAAGGTCAGTTCAGTCAATCCTGTGAACACCCACCTTATCAAAAGAAGTGCTAGGCCCGTCAGAGAGGAAGGCAAGGTCAGGAGTGGCTTGTAAAAGCTTACAAGGGTAAATAAACCTGAGCTGGCTAGAGCTGGCCTTTAAAGTCAGAGCAACACAACCAGAAAGAGTGCCAGGAAGAGGTCTGCGTTTTCTCTTATGTTAATGCTCTTTAAAATTGCATTTGTTTTCATTCTGTTTCCTGCAAGAAGGCTGAAATGTGATTTTCTTTAATAATCAAGTTTCCCTTCATAATCAAGAACAAATTCCTCGAATGTTACTGTGTTCTACTGCAATAGCATACGGACAGTGGAGGATCCTGGCATAAGCGATACACACAGATGGCTAGGGCAGTGTTTACCAGTCCTTTTTGTCTGTGTCTGTGTATAGGTTACAAGTGTCAGGCTTTTAGTCTTAGACTATAAGTGCATAGGCTTGTAGTGAGCTAACAGCAATATACTGGTCTGTACTTAGCAATGTGTACACTGTAAAGCAAACCTTGTTAACTTTATTTGGTTTTTTTTAAGATATGCATTTGTGTTATTAATGTCATTGTCATAAATGCTGATAAATGATAAATATTTAAAATGTATTTTCTTAAAAAGAAACTGAATGTGGTAGTGTTCACTACAAAAAAACAAAAACAAAAATCCTTGCAATTATTTTCAACTTTAAAATAAATGCTAAATCATGTCTGTTTTGTAACAGTAACATGACTCAAAAACTTTGATATTAACCATAATATAATACCATGCATTGCTTTTATTTATGCAGACACCAAATTAGACCATTTAACCTCAAATCTGTTCTGTCTGACTAAATCTCACAAATGTTGCCATTCAGAGGAAATTACAAAATTTAAAAGAGAATAGCCATTCATTAAATGTATTTAGATGAGATGTTGTGGAAAAATTAAAATGGGGAGTGTTGTCATCTTGCCCCATCTTACCCTAAAATGTGTATATAAAATCCATAGTTTGTGTTTTAAAAGGGGTTGGGGAGTAGACTACTACTGCATATAGATGTGCTACTGACCTTGTAAAAATGTGAACAACTAGGAAGCTTGAAGCAATTACTGTCTTAGTAATGCGCACAGCATATGAAGAATTGATTACAGTACTTGAAAAATATCTTGATTTGCCAGTCATTTATTTTGCTACTGTGAATTGCATTTGCAAAAATGATTAGCATATAGACTAGCAAATGTTTTCATCAGTTTTACGGCAATGTTTACACCAGCAGATGGCAGCACTGACTGAATTCTGACTCTCTGCTTGGGTCAAATGACAGTTTCTATTCTCTTGCTGTCTCTCTGTCAGTAGTAAACATCCGGGAGGCATTTTGCAGGTATCTCACCATACAGCAATTTCTTTAAGGAAGGAAGCCCAGGAATCCTAATCTTATCAAAGCCAAAAATGGAATTACAGGCGGCAGGATGGATGAACGCCAGAGACAGCGAGGAATAAAAAGAATGCAGGGGGGTGTAGTGTTTTACTCAGAGTCCATTTCCCTTTCTCACTAATCTCCTAAACTCCTACACAAAGCAGGCACTCCACAAAACAAGCCCTCCAAGAACCTGCTACCAGTGTGATGAATGCTTACCCCTTGTAGGGAGAAATTACTCATTTCCTAATTGACTCAAAATTGCTTCATCACTCCACGAATGCTCATTTGGATGCAGTGAGACGGCTAATTAAAATGCTCTCAGCAAACATCGACAGGCTTTTCCTTCAATTACTTGGAGGCAGATCACACTCAAATAAACAAGTGTACCGCTGCTGCCAGTGAAAGTCCATTTGGTTTATGTCTCTGTATTAGAACTGAGCTGTGAGCTGAGAAGGGCATCTTGACCTTGGGGGTTCTTGCATGAACCTCATTTAATGTGCTTGAAGCACCCACTGAAGCTAATCTCCGCCTCATGGTCACGGACCGCCCACAGACCATCAGATGCATATTGCGCACAAAAACGGCAATTGCTATCTCAAAACGGCAATCTCTAATCTAAATGTCTGGCAATTTTCAGGCTTTACAGGTTTTTAGCAGTTTGTTGCAGAACAAAGTTGTGTTTACAAGTTGATACAATGAGCACTAAAGAAGTGGACTTCATGGCATCAAATCTTTGAAAAATATCCTGGGGCCTATTTATAAAGATATGTCTAAAATGATATTAAATGTTAAAGACTGAGAAATCATAGTCCATTTATAAAATGTCCATATGCACAAAATGTTCCTAAATGCATCTATTTTTATAGATTACAGTTCACAATATGGACTCTCAGAAAAAAGGTACAAAAGCTGTCACTGTAGCCTTTCAAAAGGTACTTATACCTTATTTACGCCAAAAGGGTGTATATTAGTACCTTAAAGGTAAGTCACAAAGTATATATTAGTACCCAAATGGTACATATCAGTTCTTTTTTGAAAAAGGTGCCACACCACTGATAGCATTTGTACATTTATTTCTGTGATCAGACCAGATGGGCATTTCAATTCCCACGTGCTTCACTGAGCCTTGGGTGCCATGACCCTGACGGTGTTTCACTAGTTGTCCTTCCTTGCACCACTTTTGTTAGATACTAACCCTTGCATACTGGCAAAACCCCACGAGACTTGTTGTTCTGGGGATGCTCTGACCCAGTCATCTAGCCATCACTAATTGACCCTTGTTTCGCTTGCCCATTTTTCCTGCTTCTAACACATTTTGTAATTTTAAAAATTTAAGAACTGACTTCCATGTATGTTAAAGGTTCTTTATGGAACCATAGATGCCAGTAAAGAGCCTGTATTGTTTAAAGTGTAGGATGAAATCCACAAAAATTAAGGATCAATTCCAAACATATGTGCTTTTTTTAAAATGAGGCCCCTGTGTGTTTATTGTTGTTGTTGAGATAATTAGTAATAGTTTAATGAGACATCCCTGGGCACACCTGTATAGACCTAGATCTTACTTTTAAAGGTTACAGTTCTTTTCCAGAACAAACTACAGTCTAGGGGCTTTTCAAATTTGTGGCTATGCAATACTCCAGGGAAGCAGACAGCACTCTCCCTGCAAATGTGATCAAGTAATGGATCTTGAAAATAGACAAATATTGTGAGCGGCGAACCACCTGAATGCCAGATGACAGTAGCTACAGCTCATGTTCTTTCAGTGTATTGAGTTGAATAGGTTAGAGAAGAAGCAGCAGTTGGCAAATAAAGAAGTCAGTAGTTCCCTAGTGCCTAGGCCCCATTGTCTCATTACAAAAGAGAATACAATTCATGCATTCTCTCCTAAAAAGGGGAAACCAGTAATATTACTCATTTAAAATGTCTGTTGATGAAAAATGTTTGTTTTGGTCACCAAAGATGGAAAAAAAAAGATGCATGATGATGATTTCATTATTACGAAAACATACTGGTTACGAATAGTTAAAATCACACTGCGCAAGACATTAATTAGGATATTTAAAAACTTTTTAGAAAAAGCTGTAGTAAAAACAGCATGTTGGGGATTGAACACTGGTAAACAGTGTTTTGCTGATTCACAGCCCTACTTTAAGATGTACTAAGGAATGTTCCCAGATATTTGGCTAACAGTACTAAACATTAAACGTTATTACTAGTTTCAGATGGTTCAGAAAACATTCAGAAGTAACTTTCCCATTATGATCGCAATACGTAATGTTTCCATACTTTCCCCCTCAAACATTATCAAGAAAACATTTTTTTTTAAAACATTTAAAAAACGGGACATTTTGAACACTCAGAACATTCAGAAATAACATAACAAAATGGGAACAGCAATCAGATTCATGTTGTTGTAAGAGAAAGTCTTTCTCAAATTAGGCTCTTAAGGTCAAGCACTTTTTGCCTTTTAATGACCTTCAAAAAGTGGCTTTTATCTCTGCTTATAATGGAATTACTCAGACATCTTTTTATCCAGACCGATTACGGCTCACTCAGAATTCTGCTGCCAGAAGGGTACACAAAAGCATTAACACAGGTACACAAAAGCACAAACATTTTACTCCTATTTTTTGCCCCCCTTCACTGGCTACCGGTCCACAGCAGAAGTGATTTCAAAACCCTCATACTAGTTCATACATTTTTAAGCAATCTAGATCCATCCTATCTTATGGAGCTTCTATCTGCTCACAATCACTAGGACTCTCAGGTCATGTGAACAAGCATTGTGAAAGATTATCAGATCTAGATCAATCATAATTATTGGTATAATTTTCTTTCTCTTTCTCTGGTCAACTTATTGCTATACAATTGAAAAGGTAATCGGCACACTCACTTACATCTTAGTTAACAGTATCCGCAGCATAAATGTAATATTACAACTTGAATGAAGCAAATGCAGATATGAATTTGACTATGTATATGAATATGACCTTATGAAATACTGACTAAATTTAATAAAGGGCACTTTTTTCAAAATTCAAAAGACCACAGCAACAACAAAAAGTTCCTATTGCGTGGAAACTTCATATAACCCTCATTTTACTATGAGGTTACCTCCTACGCTGGATACCCATCATGTTCCTGGAAGCCCACTACCCTGGAATTCCACACTGGAATTAAATGTCTTGTGAAGAAATTGTATCCACTTTACATCAAAGAAACGCTTACATTGCACAGCCTTTGTAAAGCTACAGTTTGAGCATGAATATTCATTCAAAGCACAATTAGTTTAGTATAATTACAGAAATCATAACTACAATAGATGCAGTCATTAGCAAGCACGAGCCTGTTTCCATAGTTACAGCCCTGGAAGATGGAATTGTTGTTCACTGAATATATAAACTAATATTTGATACAGTTATGCAGTGAGCATTTAAATTTCACTGGCTACATTTTGATCGCTCATAGTAAAATCCTGAAGAATTTATTCACTCAAACTAGCCAAAAAGTTTTAGAGGAAAGCAGGAATCTCTCATGCTAGTGAATGCTAATACCTCCCATTTCCTACTCCAGTGAACTCAACAAGCTTTTTTAAAGAGCATTCGGACTCTAATTGGAGCTCAAGTAACTGTTTCCAACAGAATACACTACTAATCATGTTTTTACATACACTATAGGTTAGTCCAGCTGGGAAATGCCAAACACCTCTTTTTCACTTTATATTCCTTTTTTCTCTCTCTCTCTGTTTACTTCAAAAGTGATGTTGACTAGTCTGTCATCATGTTGTACTGCTGTCTTAGCTATTTTCTGGAATTGCAACAGACTTTGCCCTAATCCTTTGTGTACATGTACCCATGGTGCCTTAGCATGCTACCCAAAGGCTGCCCTGCTCTAGGAAAATAAGCTGATTTTCATAAACATTGTTTTTGCTACCCACCCGGAGACAGTGTCAAACTCTTGATAACAGCCAGACAGGTCTGTTGTAGCATATCCTGTAACTGCTTTTGACAGATGACGAGGCGTAGCAGTTGCAGTCTCGTGTGTCTTGTTAAAACAGTGCTTTACAGTACCGAGTCCAATTCAAATGGTGTGCCGGCCAAGTGGAATTACAATCTGTTCATCTCATGACTAATACCTGGAAAGACTTGCATGCCTATTCATCTCAAAGGAACTTGCTTGTTCCGGAGCAGGTTGAATGAAAGCTGCCATCTTTGCTCATGAGCACTTAAGGCCAGATCAACCACCGGCTTCAGATCCACCGGCTTCTTTTTTTAAAATCCCCATAAATCATGAGCAGTGTCTCCGAACAAGCCATTCGCAGAATCCGTAAAATGTCACATCATACAGGCCCTGCCCACGACTGTTGACGGACACTTCTGTGTTAGCAGAGACCCCGCCCTCAGTGAGCCGCACACAATCCGCCATGTTTATCTTCACGCTAGAGCAACTTTCCCAGCTGTTTACCTTCACAGACATACCCGACTGTTTTGGTAACTTATGTGTGTTTTTAACATAAACTTGTGTGAATTTGAAAGTTTAAGCGCAATAAGACATGAAAGTGTGTTTCTGCTTCCACTCAAAATAGGCATTTTCAAAATGATACAATAAATGATCTGTGCAGTATTTTGAGTGGAAACTTCACAGACACATTCTGGGCACACCTGAGACTTATATTACATCTTGTAAAAAGGGGCATACCAGGTGCCCTTTAATGAAATGCATAGTGCCTTTTATCCACATTAGGATTTAGGACTCCTGTAGCTTGACTGGCATTATAGCAGTGTAACAAATCATGGGTTTAAACCCAGGGAACACATGCACTGATAAAATGTATGCCTTGAATGCACTGTAAATCACTTTGCGAAGCGTGTGCCAAATGCATAAATGCAAATTCAGCAAATTAGGAAAACAGGAAAAACAATTCGTTAGTAAAATGTCAGCATGCAAGTCCACCCCTAAACCTAACCCTCACAGGGGCATGTGCAGACCGTATGAAAATATGTATGAATGAGATCATACGAATTCATACAAATTTTGCATCAATTTTAAAAATAAATTACATAAAAAATTTCAATACTTAAAATAAGCTTTTGATAGAGTCATTTCATTTCTCAAATTGGCAGCTGTAGGGGTGGAAGTTTCACCTTACAGTTAAAATACCTGTTTTTGATGCGCATCAAATGCTTTGTCATTTACTCACTGTGAAGATAAAAAACAATTAAATGTATTTGTCAGGGACGTGTTTATTTGAGATCAGCCATTTTTTAATGGAATAAGCCAAAAAGATTAAGATGCAGTTAATCAAGTCTTTTATTTTACTAATAAAATATGCATTTTCTAATCAGAATGTATTCTTGTTCTGCTGATGGCGGCAGGGTGCTAGAATGAAGCCGCAAAACTCATCCCTTATTCTGTTAATGGAAAATGTCCCAGTAAGGTGTTTGTTAATTCAAGAAAAATGCAAACTGGTACATATATATATATATGCATTTACGCTCGGCTGTGCTATCAAACTCACGTTGACGTGTCAGTCAAGAGCAACCCAAGTGTTTGTGGCCAGCTGGCCTCTCTTCCTGGTCGCTGTGTGTTTAAATGCCGCCTGTTTAAAATGGAAGCTTCCCTGCTGGTGTGCTAGTCAGGCCCGACTCTCTGAGAAACACCACCAGGGGCTGCGGAAATGGGAGTATTTCAACACGTCGGCAGAACATGACAGAAATTATCCAGGCGTGACGGGAAAATACAGGGGCGTGAAATTAACCGCAGCTCTCTCGCCACTCATCTTCCCCCACACATTGTGTCGTTACCCACTGATGTATTCATTTGTATGTGTTTTCCTCCTAATAAACACTAGGGTACACATTCGTACATAATATTGTGCATTTCTTTGAAGGTTGTAGATGATTTTGCCAGTCAGTCAAATCAGTACACACATACAGAGACCCTCAAGCTAGTTCTGATTTAAAAGACTTCAAAAGTAACTATTTTTTGCTAGGGATATTTGGTCAGTGATTGTCAGGTTCATTTTCAGGTCAAAAGCTAGTAGGATTCAGAACTCTGGGTTAGCCAAAGGTAAAACAGTTGTAGGATGACAACACAGTGGGAAAACGGTCATCTGCCGAGTGTTGTCGTCTCATCATTAGCATGACCGTTCTCACCAGTCAGATCATCAGATAATCACATCACTGTAAAAAATGATTCAGAGTTTTTGTCAGGTGGACAAGTAAAATCATGTCCTGTCAACTTGCGGTGTCTCACTACATAATAGGATGAGTTATAACAACCTCAACTTGAAGGGAAATGGAAAACTTTAAATAACATGTTCATATAACAACAAAACATAAGTTCTATCAATGTTCTGTGTGATGCGCATGTGCCAGAACTCTACGTCATGATGACGTACTATTTTAACGAAGTTGAGAGGCGCCATCCGCCATTTTCTGCACGAGAAGTTGCTGATCATGCAAGAAAAGAAGAAGGGGCCCGCGTTTGAACGATTACAGATGGACTTTATGCATTGCAGATAATGAAATGAGTAAGTATACCCTGACTTGTTTGTTGTTTCGTCCGCGTTTTGATTTCAGGCAATCACATTTTGCGAACTAATCGGCAGCCACACGCACTGCCAAGCAAATTCGTGTTTATTCACTTTCAGACGTTCCTGACAGTCCCTCAGACTCGAAATAAACCAATATTTCAGAGTATATGTTACGCCATTAACTCCAAAGGTTCACTGAATTGAGACACGCTGTGCTGAGAGAACTGATGAACACGAACACCGTG
This sequence comes from Tor tambroides, assembly GCA_021397915.2. Taxonomy (NCBI): domain Eukaryota; kingdom Metazoa; phylum Chordata; class Actinopteri; order Cypriniformes; family Cyprinidae; genus Tor; species Tor tambroides. The sequence continues at coordinate 5,442 of JAFVLL020014812.1, read as the reverse complement.
GTTCTCGGATCTCCAGTTCACTGTGAATTTGGCGAAATGTAAGTTAATTAAAAAAATAAAACGTACGCCTAAAGTTACTGGACAATGCAAATGCTATTAGTTATATCGAACAGCATTTTTAACATGACGCATTTACGTTTTCACTGAACAGTTGTTGCATGTCCATGGCAACAACTGTTCAATGAAAACGTAAATTACATTTGCTATTTACTATTGAATGCACGTTATAGTTTAAGCTTTATGAGCTGAATCCTCGTTTCTGTAAAAAGCTAATGAAGACTAGTTCAATTTATATCTATAAGACTTGTAAAACATCTGTTTGCACATCAGAGCCTTATATGGGTGCTTTTGCAAAACGCTAATGTAAGAAACTTTTCCAAGACGACGATGGTGATGATTATTATTATTTAACTTAAGTTATGATTACAAATTACTTTATTTGAATGTGTTTGAGCGTATTTTCATTCGCTGAGACGATAGAAATTACGTCATTACGTGAGGATGTAAAAGAACTGGTGAAACAGTTTTTTTGAACCGGTTCATTGAAACGAACTGTCCGAAAGAACCGGTTCACAGAAAAGAACTGGACTTCCCATTACTACTAAAATTGTGGATCAAGTTAATGTTGATAAATAGATAAAACGGTGTACATATAAGTGACTTTTTAGCGTTTTCTTAATCTGATCTCATTATCGTTAATTTTAAGATGTTCAGTGAAATATTTCTGTATGTAACATGTATGTGTACTTGGCTGGAGTTTGACTTTTTTTGTCTTTTATTTGCAGGATCAGTACAGTGCAAGCAGAGTGGAAGCACAACTTCATATCGATGAGGTGGTGTTGCAAGATTTGTAGATTTTCCTTGCCCAACCAGCGTGCCCTAATCTCTCACTACAAGCTGAAACACTGCCATCAGGCAAGTCACTGTCCGCTCCCAAGCATCTATAAAGATTGTGTATGCACATTTAGGAGTGAACTGTCTCTGAAGAAGCATTTAACTTGTGACCATATTCAGTGTGTTCAAGCCTCCTCAAAATTGCTTAAAGCAACATCAAATGTGAACTGTGACCTGTGTAACTTTTATTTTTACAGTTAATCAGGTCAAAGCGTTATGAGGACATTCCAGAAATCACTTCAATACTGGAGAGCCTTGACAAGGATGTGAGTCAATTTATTTTAAAGCAGTCTTTCTCTCCCCAAAATGACAATTCTGTGATCATTTACTCGCTTTCATGATTGTGACATAGTGACATCTTTTCATACAATGACTTCAGAGTAAGTGTCTAAAAAGTAACCTATACGATTTGTATGTCATATTCCAAGTCTTCTGAAATCATACAATCTCTTTGTATGATGAAAGCATAAAAATTTCAGTTTTGGTTTACAAAAATGTTTGATTGTATTAGCTTCTACATAAATATCAAACCTCATTGGTTCTTGCAAGTCTTTTGATCAAATGTCATGACAAGAACTAATGAGGTTTGATGTTGTTGTATTATGTCGTAAATGTAAATGGAAATTATCATCTTTGGTAACCTATCCTTTTAAATCCTTTAAAGTGTTGTTACAACCCAATGAATTAGAACAAAGTGCCAATCCTGCTTCTGGGGAGGAAAGATCCTGCAGAGTTTAGCTTCACCCCCAATTAAACACATCTAACCCAGCTATTCAAGGTGTTCAGGATCACTACAAACTTCCAGACAGGTGTGTTGAACCAGGTTGGAGTTAAAGTCTGCAATACATTATTGGCCCTCCAGGAGCAGGATTAGACACCCCTGATTTAAGTGGCATGAGCTTGAATCCACTATTAAATCTTATTTTGGTACTGAACAAAAAGGTAACAAACAACTGTTGCAGCACCACATCACTGGTGATTTATTTACAACAAAAGCATACAAGTGTAAATGTGCAAATTTGAAATTAATGTTTGTGTTTTTACTTTTTTTCTAAAAAGCATCAAAGACAGAGGGAGGGGGGAAAAAGGATAAACGAATAACGAAAAACAAAGGATTGAATGAATAAAGCTGGTACTTTAACCATCCTATATTTTACAGACAACAAACCAAAGGATGAGGACAGCAGCATTGCTGGGCCTGCCGTGGTGCGTACGAGAGACTACTTCAAAATTCATGAAGATATGCAAGGTAAGCTGAAACATGTAAGGCAAAACAATGGAAAATTGAACATTGGATCTCTTAATCTGCAGGGGTCTGGGAACTGTATTTGTGTAATTGCTTTTAAGTAATAGCACCTTGTTTTGTTTGCATTCTATAAAGCCCAGTGACCATGAAGATGATGTGATCAAGGTTGTGGTGATTGGAATCCTAGTGGTTGTGGACCTCTCCCAGCATTCTACAATGACGTTGCCCTGATGATTGAGGAAGAAAATGCGTCACCTGAGTGATGTACCTAATGCTTTTCCGAACCTGATGGGCCTGGTGTACGCATTAAACGTCGACTACCTAAAGGAATTAAAATTCACATTTGAAGTGATACAGCGCCTGTTTATTGGAGTCGGGTCAGACTCTTGCACCGCAAGAGTTCACTCTTTAAAGAGCAAGTGGCTGCGATAAGACTGAAAACAAACAAAAAATATATAGATTTTTTTCCTTCTTGCTACTGTTTAATCGATGGACTGGTTGAAAGTGTAAGAGCATTGTTGTTTTATATCTCATTGTTTTAAGTGGAACATTGGTATTCTTGAAATTTTCAAACTGACTGTTTTGTTGTTACCTTGTACTGCTTCCTCTTTCCTTGTCATGTTTCTACAATTGGGAATTGAAGACAGTTTTTGAACAGTTTAATGTGAAGTTTTTAACACTGCTTATTGTGAATTCATGTATACTTGTTTCTGCAATGAAAATATCTGATAGAGCCAAAATAGTACAAAACTCTCATTGTCACTAAGATGGGTCTGTGCATAGAGAAGTTTGCAAATGTTTGTGTGAGCTGTGTATATGTGAAGGTTTTTCTTGTGTAGTGTGTGTATATATATATATATATATATATATATATATATGCATGTATGGTATGTAAGTAATGAATTCTTTGTCTGTGTTTTTGGATGCAGTGTATCGGTTTAAAAAATAAATGCTGAGAATTTCAATTTTGCAGTTGTTGATTTCATAAAAAAACCTGGTTCCAGAGAGATATCCGGAACTTCTTGTCAAAGCAATGAAGTCCAGTAAACTCAAATAGTTCAGTTATGTTGAGGGAAAAATTACTATTTTGTCAATTAGACTTAGTTCATGGTTGTGAAAACATGAAAAATTAAGTCCAACCAATACGTTTTTCAGTTGACTTAACAAAAACTTTTAAATGCTTATTAATTGATACAGTACGTTGACTCAATTTACTGCAAGTTATTTCAACAACTACATATAAGTTGGGTGAACTTAACGCCTAATGTTTGTTAAACTTAACTGAATCAATGCAACAAGATGACTTGACTAAGTCAAGTTGTCAACAAATCATTTTTTACAGTGCAACTACTTCACAGCTTTGCTTGTTGTCATTTGCACACATGCACACACTCTTCTGTACTATATCAAAGGTAAACCAAAAAAGAATTTGATATTTGATGCTAATCTTCAAACAGACTTTCTAGCCTTTCACCCCTTCTTAAGACTACAGCAGCTCAGAAACCTTTCTCATTATGACCTTTTGACTCCCTCAGGCCTTTAATCAGGATAAATCTTCCCTAAAGACAATGGGGCAAACAGTCATTAACCTCTCCAGAAGTGGCGCACTGGTGCCTGACAGGAATAATGATCAAGCAGGGCTTGATTTAATGGAATATTGGCATCAATCTGAACATCTTTTAATAACATCACAGGGGACACATATACAGTACCTCAGCTCTGTTTTGGTGCCAAACAAGGTCAACAATCTAGTTTGCTATCCTCGTTTTGTCTCTTATAAATCTTTATAGTAATGTTGGAGTAACTTCTTGTCAAAAATATTTTTGCTGTTCCAGTGTAGGTTTAGTCAAGACACTGAAGCAATAAAGCTGATTATAGCCAACCGGTCTACAGTTGCAGTTTTTAAATTATTCTCTGTTACTGTCAAGATCATAAAAGAGGGTCATGTTTAACAAAAACGTTTCAGGCATTATGTTACACTGAACCAATGCATGGAATAGAAGTTTTTTTTTTTTTCCACTTAAGTTAATCGCTTATTTACGGGGGCACCGGAAAAACAGTCAGGAGAAGAGTGTAGGAGTGCAAATCAGATTTGGGAAATACATCTATAATTGTCCTCTTAACCATAGATGTCTCATCTCAACACATTTATTGAATGGTTATGCTCTTTTCATTTGAATATCAACATAAGATTTACTCTGACTGAATAGTTTTAAATCTTTAAGTGATGTAACTGTTATTGGATAATAGTGATCTGTAAGTTTATTTATTAATTTTATTATTTAATTTATTTATTTGTGTGTGCGCGTGTGTGTTTCAGTTTGTTAATTTAGGTTTAGTTAATTTAATTTTTGTGAAGTTAAGTTTAGGTATTGGGTAGGGATGTATGGTCATGCAGAATATGTGCTTTATAAGCACTAATAAACAGCCAATATGTTAATAATAAGCATGCTAATAAGCAACTATAGTGAGAACTGGTCCCTATACTAAAGTGTTACCATTAATTTATTATAAATTCTTTAATAACTACACTTAAAAGTAGTCAGTAATAATAGAAATTCCATTCATTAGAAAAAAAATGAAAAAATGAAATAAATAAATGAAATAAAAATGATATTGATATTGATAAAATGATATTACCACTGTGTAGTAATGCTTTAGATTACAGACTGCAATTTACAGCCTAAGTAAACTGAGTACCTTTTTGTAATTATAATAGTATCTATGTAGTACATAGGAGCAGATGTAATAGAACAATACACAAAATTTAGGGCATAAAATAGTAACACCCTGTAAGACGAAAAATTATTACAACCTGAATTCTGGAAATGTTGGGACATTTTTTAACACTTTCAAATCACATGAGTCAATATTTATTCACAATAGAACATAACATAACAAATGTTAAAATGGAGAAATTTTCCACTTTTTTCCACTAAATGAGCTCATTTCAAATTTGATGCCTGAAAAATTTGACAAAACAAAGGGCTGAAAAAGCAAGAAATTTTGAAAAGATTCAGCTGGGAGAACATCTAGCAACTAATTAAGTTAATTGACATCAGGTCTGTAACATGATTAGCTATAAAAGGGATGTCTTAGAGAGGCAGAGTCTCTCAGAAGTAAAGATGGGCAGAGGCTCTCCAATCTGTGAAAGAATGCATAAAAAGATTGTGGAATACTTTAAAAACAACGTTCCTCAACGTCAAATTGCAAAGGCTTTGCAAATCTCATCAACTACAGTGCATAACATCATCAAAAGATTCAAAGAAACTGGAGAAATCTCTGTGCGTAAGGGACAAGGC
>JAFVLL020014810.1:0-21628 GCA_021397915.2 Tor tambroides | reverse complement strand
TGATGGATGGATGGATGGATGGATGGATGGATGGATGGATGGATGGATGGAATGACAGACAGAATGATGGATGGATGGAATGACAGATGGAACAATGGATGGATGGAATGAATGACAAACAGAATGATGGATGGATGGATGGATGGATGGATGGATGGAATGACAGACAGAATGATGGATGGATGGATGGATGGATGGATGGATGGATGGAATGACAGACAGAATGATGGATGGATGGATGGATGGATGGATGGATGGAATGACAGACAGAATGATGGATGGATGGATAGAATGACAGACAGAATGATGAATGGATGGATGAATGGATGGATGAATGACAGACAGAATGATGGATGGATGGATGGATGGATGGATGGATGAATGGAGGGATGGATGGATGAATGGAGGGATGGATGGATGGATGGAATGACAGATGGAATGATGATCACTATGATTTGGGGCTGTTTGCATAAAAGGTTTAGACTAGTCTTGCAAATTAGTCTTTTTTTTTAAGAATGGTCATATTAAAAAAAAAAATCTGTTCATTAGTCTGAGTTGAATCTAAAAGATAAGACTGATTACCCCTTGACTGAATACTTTTGTTGCATTGAAAAGAGCTTCATTGAATATTTAAATTTTGCCCTTTTGAGTTTCACAAAAGACAAAAAGACAAATAAGAGTCTACTGTTGAGCTGCTGAACTGCTCGCGTCCAGCACATCAGCACCAAGATCACCTCAGACCACCTGCGTCTGTGAGGAGACTCTCAGCATCATCATCAGGAACCATCAGAGAACAGAGAAACACATGAACGAGCTGCTGACCTCAACAAATGAAGGCATGTGTACTTGAGCGACATCCTAACAAAGTGTCAAATGGCCATGCATTTCTAACATTTCTCTCCACACCGCGGCTTCTATGTGATTGACCTTTCCACAGTTTACCCACGGTTCCTCACGGCTCGCGCTGAATCATTTCAATTACAGAGCTTCGTTAGCACGCGTCTGTCCGTCCAGCTGCACATACTAATGTTTGCTCCTGTTTGCATCTGACGGGGTTTCAGAAGAGCTTCTGTCATAATCCAAACTCTCTAATGAGGAGCAAATCCAGTCACACTCATCAATGCTAATCCAGCACACACACACACACACACACACACACACACACACACACACACACACACACGCACGCGCACACACACACACACACACACACACACACACACACACACACACACACACACACACACACGACTTCTGGATCACCTCCTCATGAGTGCTGATGGATTACCAGTCAATGCTTGGCATTTTAGCTTTTTTCACATGAACTTTTCTTCTGTTTTGTCTTTCTTTTGATTTCTGACATTCCATTCAATGGTTTATAAGCACTTGAGTTCCCTTTGAATCAATAATTTGATTGTCAGGCTGGATTTGGGAAACATTGGTTACAATATAATACAATAGTGAACCTAAAAATTATATAGTACCTAAAGTGTCCAGTTTAGGAATTTCTGTAAATTTCTCACGATTTAAAGCAAGTTGCACATTTTTAAAGAAAATACCAAAATGCACTTACACTGCCTTTGGAAAAAAAAAAAAGTCAACTGAAATCATCATGATGGCGTGGGATGGTTGGGAAACGAAATGTTTAACTCCTCTTCTATTGATTCAATCAGTTCCTTATGGATTAAATCTAAAATCTAAAAGTCTAAATCTAATATGCATCAGACTGAAGAGGTAAAATGTTGTAAAACATTTCATGTTGATGTGAAACCTCTCAGCTCATATAAACTCCACATAGAGTCTCATCATGGCATCAACACTTAGAGTTTAAACACTTTCATTTCATTAAAATAAATACATTTTTACTAAAGAAAGAGGAAAATAAGTACTGTAGTATTTTGGTGGAAACTATGTCTAGCATGATATGTAAGTTTGTTACTGCCATGCGATAAAAAATAATTAAAAAAAATAAAAATAAAACTGTAATTGCACGATATAAACTTAAAATTGTGAGATATAAACACAGACTTGCAAGACATATACTCAGAATTGCAGATAAAAATGCAAAATTCTCAGAAAAAAAAAGTGAGAATTGCATGATAAAATCGCAATTTATTCAGAGGAAAAAAAAACAGATTTACAAGATATAAACTCAGAATTCAGAAAAAAAAACTGAATTGTGAGATAAAGTCATAATTATCTTTTTTATTTTTTATTCCATGGTGAAAACGAGCTTCTGCAGCATGGAAAGGAAATGGCACAGGTCATATAAATATTTTCAAAAACAAACTTCACTGTTATGCAAAAATGAAAAATAATACTTAAAATCATTATTCAGGACAATTAGCAAAGACAAACACTTCCTGTCTCAGCAAATAGGGCCGCCTCTGGCTGTGCTGTAATTACTCCTATTAGCACATGAAGTTCATATCCACATTCCCCTGATGATGTTCCTCAAATGATCTTCAGTCTAAATATGAACTCGAGGCCTAATAAACAGAGGGCATTTTTCCTTCCGGATGTGTTTCAAATCTATTATGTAAGAAGAAAAGCATGTGGACTAAAAGCAATCGCTAAAAAAACACATTTCTTCCTCATTCAACTGATTCAAAGTGATACACCCCAAAGTGAATCAAGTGAAGATTTTGAAGCACCACTTTTGATGTTTTCAACTCTAAAGGTATTTGCATTATTTTAAAAGAAACTGATGGTGTGAATTCAAAGAGCAATACAAATACATATGACTTGGCTTCCAAAAAAGTCATCTGTTGATGTAACATGAGTTACTTGAACTGATTACATTATCAACACAGTGTTCATAGATCAGAGATGTGTGTCAGAACAGGAAACGTCACGTCTGAAGTGTTAATATGAGCCGAGGTGTGTGTTTAAAGCACATTACTGCTCCTTCAGGATGTTTTAGGACGTTTACGGGCGAGCGGTGGGTGGTCGGAGGAGAAGTGCCCCGATTTTCAACCCATCTGGTGCTGTTTGACCTGTGACCTGTTTTATGTAATTGCTGCGCCCAAGAGTGTGCGATGTTTTGAAACAAAGGTTATAAATAGGGGTGAATGGCACGACATGAGCCTATATCATGACAAGAGTCATTTACATCACAGTAACGGCACACATCAGGATACTCACCTGCATTTTTGCTAGTCTAAATAATCATGAATTTGAAATCATTCAAATGTACATCTCATTTAACTATGAACCTGATGAACAGTCCCTCTGAACCTGTTGAAACCTGAGACTTTATCCCACCATTCACCCCAAAATTGATTTTTCTGTCATCATTTACTCACCCTGATGTTATTCCAAACCTGTACGACTTTACTTTGAAGATACTTTGAAGTAAAGCAACACTGGAGCCCATTGACGTTCACTGCACAAACCTTTTATTCATTAAGCATGCATTAAATTGATGAATAGCGACAGTAAATACATTTGTAATGAAAATAACTAGGCACTATTTGTTCAAAAGTCTAGGATCAGTACTTTTTTTTTTTCTTTTAAAAGCAAGTAATAGTTTTATTTATCAAGAATGCATTAAACTGATGAAAAGTGGCAGCAAAGACATTTATAATGGTACAAAAGATTTCTATTTCAAATAAATGCTGTTCTTTTGAACTTTCTATTCATCTGTGAATCCTGAAAAAAATAAAACGTGTCATGGTTTACACAAAATATTCAGTTTTCAACATTGATAATAATCAGAAATGTTTCTCGAGCGGCAAATAAGCATATTAGAATGACTTCTGCCACTGAAGACTGGAGTAATAAGCAATAAATAATCACAGAAATAAATTACAGTTTAACAGATATTCACATAGAAAACACTTATTTTAAATTGTAATAATATTTCATAATTTTACTGCATTTTTGATTAAATAAATGCAGCCCTGGTGAGCAGAAGAGACTTCTTTTAAAAACATTAAAAAATCTTACCAACCCCAAAACTTTCATTCAGTAGTGAATATATACAGTATGCTTTCCAATGTTGATTAGCTGTGGTATATGCTGATGTATCAGTGCGTGTTTATTGTAGCTCATGAGCTTCACTGCCTCAGCTTTAGTAGTTCATCATAAAGGTTGACTTTGTGTTTGTGATGGTATTCATCTGTAATACTGAGAGCATCCAGACCAGCGGCGTCTGCTATTACCAATATCCTGAAGATCTCACCCGCAGGCGCTCTCGTTGCAGGAAAGGTCAGCCGGCGCTGGGCTGCATGCGCTCAGTCTGTAATCGAGGACGGCGTAAGTGCTGATGTTATCCTCAACATACATATGTGAAAGCACTGAGAGCATCAAATGGACATGTTCTGCACGTTTATCTCACTCAGCTCGTTTTGCAATGAGTCTATAGAGCTAGTTGTCATTTAGCAGACACTTTATCATCTATCAGAACACTTACTACAGGACTAGAGAAGAAGAGAAACTGAACACTATAAACTGAATGCGGTAGCAGTTCAACAGGTGCAACTAATGCACTGTACACCACTCTGAAAAATGGATACATGACAGCATACTGCGTACTATTGTTAGTAAAAATAGTAACATGCAACAGTACAAAGCAATTTTAAGCAGTGTTTTGCTACATTTGTCACATGACCTCATTTGTTTAGTCTCTTCTGCTCAACAAAGCTGCATTTATTTGATCAAAAATACAGTGAAGTCAATAATATTGCAAAATATTATAATTTAAAATAACTGTTTTCTATGTGAGTATATGTTAAAATGTAATGCATTTCTGTGATCAAAACTGTCTTCAGTGTCACATGATCTTCAGAAATCATTCTAATATGCTGATTTGCTGCTCGAGAAACATTTCTGATTATCATCAATGTTGAAAACAGTTGTGCTGCCCGATATTTTTTTGTGGAAACTGTGATGCATTTTATTTTTCAGGATTCACAGATGAATAAAAAAAGCTCAAAAGAACAGAAATATAATTCTCCTGTAACATTATAAATGCCTCTACAGTCACTTTTGATCAATTTAATGCATCCTTGCTGAATAAAACAATAAAAATAGTGAATAATAGTACCTAGTAATTTTCTTAGAAATAACCAGCCAATGGTTATTTTGCATTTTTTATTTTTTTAAAATAAATATGCAAATGTTAAAATATTGTATCTACCAATGACTTACATATGGCAGCCCAACAGAAAAAAATGAGAACAGAACTAGTTGTAATTTCTGCTCCACTAGCATCACCAATCAGATTTGCATAAATGATAATGACTGTTCACAAAGAAGTTTTCAGACTGCCATTGGACAAGAACAAACAGACAGTCCCGCCTCCAAATGTATGTGATTGGTTGAGTCAGAAATTGACATGTCACCTTGCAGGGCATCACACTACAGTTCAGACGACTAATATGAGAAAGTATTTTAGCACACACAAAGTTACACACTCCATACTGGTTTAGCTGCTTCGGTTGATTCGACCTGTCGCTAAGCTCCCGTTAACCCTGACGGTTAGAGATGCTGATGTTTTGGCCTGACGTGCCGATACAGCCAGCGCCGCTGTACGCTCTTATTGTTTATTAATCATGGATGGCCTCATTAGCAGTAGCCGAGGCATGCGCTGGCTCTGAAATGCCACCCATAATGCAGGGCCACTGTGAAATGTTTTATTACAGGCTAATCAAAAGCAAGTTCCCTGAAGGAGTTGGGAATCAGGGGAGATTAGTTATCTGAAGCCCTCGCCGCGTTTCCGGCCCGTATCACCTCCAGATCTATAATGAAACATAACAAGGTTTCTGTATCGCTCAGAGATTAGAGAGGTGCGTTTGAGAAGGTAACATTTATCAAAAGAGCCTCATTTATCATTTATCAAAAGCACTCGCTAAAGGTCAATATCTGTCACGCATTTTACATCTTCGAGAGAAAAGCGAAATTAAAAAAAAAAAGCTCGCTGATATTGATCCAAGGTGTTTCGGAAGCTTCCTCTGAAGTGAACCGGCGATAATGGAGAGAAATGACAATGAACTGAAATTAAAAGCAAGATTTCTCTGAGTCTTCTGATTGGTCGATCGCTGCGCTGCACTTCATTTGCATTTCCTCTCCATCTCATTTACATATTTCTTTAAACCCAGCATAGAATCTCTCACCAAAATTATGTGATTTATATAATGCACTGCAATGACCAGAACTCATTCACATCAGCAACCTGTGAAACTAAAAAAACACTGAAGGCCATCTGTAGTTCATAGATATTATCTCATTTCTTAAGTTTAGATTTTTCTCCTTTTTTTTTTCAACATCACTTTATACGACAGCAGTAAATAAATCATTATCTACAGGGTTCCTGTAAGTAAACTTTCAAGCAGGTGATGAACTTTTTGCCCATTTATTAGTCAATAGTGGACAAAAAAAATAAAAAGGATAAAAAAAAACCATTCAAAAGTTCATCAGGGATGCATTAAACTGATCAAAAGTTACAATAAAGACATTTAGAATATTACAAAAGATTTCTATTTTAAATAAATGCTGCTGTTTTTAACTTTTTTTATTCATTTCTGCATCCTGAAAAATAAAATGTATCACAGTTTCCACAAAAATATTGTGCAGCACAACTGTTTTCAACATTGATAATAATCAGAAATGTTTCTTCAGCAGCAAATCAGCATATTAGAATGATTTCTGAAGATCATGTGACACTGAAGACTGGAGTAATGATGCTGAAAATACAGCTGCAGATCACAGAAATAAATTACAGTTTACAATATATTCAAGCAGAAAACAGCTATTTTAAATTATAATAATATTTTACTGTTTTATCAAATAAATCATCAAATAAATGCAGCTTTGATGAGCAGAAGAGATTTCTTTAAGAAACAGTATTTTAAAATTTAAAAGATTGAGTAACTGCACATAAAATCCAGGGCACTAATAAAGCAACATATTTCATAACTTATATTTTGAAAATTTATAATGTGATTTAAGATGTTTTAATCAGGTATTTTCTGCATTCATTCAATACTTTGATTGTTAAGTGTGTGTGTGTGTGTGTGTGTGTGTGTGTGTGTGTGTGTGTGTGTGTGTGTGTGTGTGTGGGTGTGTGGGTGGGGTGGGGGGCTTCAATTTCAACACCCAGACTGAAATTAAACTAAAATAAATGAAGTGAAATTTAGTTTTATGATGTTCCTACAAAGCTCAAAGTCAGTTCAGAACTGCACCGCTCCTGAAAAATGCACTAAACGTCTTTTCTGAGACCTGTTTTATATCCACAGTGTTTATTACGTCCCGTGGTTTCAGATGAATGCCATTTCCTCCCTATTGATCACCATTAGATGCTCTGCTATAACAGGTACCTCATGAGCAGACTCAGATGTGCTGTAGTAACCCACAGCCTGACCTCTGCTGAGGGTTATCACTTCCCACAAGAGAAACAAACCCCGAGTTCTCTCGCAAGATCCATCTGCTTTGATTAAAAGGTGGCCGTTTGATTTGTGTAATAAAGCTCTCTGACAGCGGAGTAAAGGTGGTCTCCATATGAACACGTGCATTTATTTATTTATCTCCAGCTCTTTCTGGCACTGGGCTCTTTAAACGAGCATCTCCATCTCTCTGAGGCAGTCCAGACCATCAGTGTTTAGAAACTCTCCCAGCCAGCTCTGAGGACGGGGAAGAAGCGTGTCTCGGCGGAGGGATTCCCGCAGCTGTGCGAACAGCCGAGCGCAGCTTTGGGGAAAACACTCCTCAAACCGCAGCAGCTTCAGGTGACTGCACACCTCACGTCAAACATCCCCACAGAGCCTCCTCATTACACCTCACCGACGCTCATCAACAACCAGCTCTGACTCACAAATCTAAACAATGCTTTCATTAATAACATCAGCATTATAATCTGACAATCATGCATAACAGATGATCAGTTAATAGAACATTTCACAATGTCATAAATTCATAAGTTATGATTTTCATGTCTGAAATTACATCGACTACAGATCAACTACGATATTATGTAACGTTTGTTAATAACTTAATGAAAGGGATTGGTCTGCATAGACTTCAGATGTCCTTAGCTAAAAAATAAATAAATAAAAACTAAAAATCAGTTTGGTTTATATTTGTATATTTATACAATATGACCTCCAAATCTAAATATGGCAAGTTTTATTAATAACATTAACAAACAGACAATAATACATAACAGATGATCAGTTAACAGAAAGTATCTGAAGCTTACAGATTCACATATTTTCACATAATTATGCATTAACTAATGTTATGATTTCCATATATATTCATGCACAGATTATATATTTGAAGCATTATATGACGTTTGTTAATAACTTAATGAAAGTTATTGGTCTGTATAGACTTGTGTCAGATGTTATTAGCTAAAATGATTTGATTTGGTTCATATTTACATATTTATACAATATAATAACCTCCAAAAATAAACAATATGGCAACAAGTTTTATTAATAACACTGGTATTATAATCTGACAATAATTCATAACAGATGATCAGTTAATAGAACGCTTCAGAATGTCATAAATTCATATATAACTACAGTTATGATTTGTATATATATTCATGCTACAGCATCAACTACAGATCCGCCAAGAATTACATGATTGTTAATAACTTAAAGTATACACTTGTGTCAGAAGTCTTTAGCTAAAAAAAAAGAAAGAAAAAAAAAAGATTTGAGGGATGAAAACCAGATTTAGGTCACACTGATCTGCATTCTGAGTGCTAACATTGTTGATTAGCACAAAAATGAATTTCCCTTTGTCTTTCCTTTTCTTTACAAGAAGCAGAAACCTGCGTTACAGTGAGGAGCATACACTGGAAGTGAAAAATGCAGAAATATGAAAATACTTTCAATAGTACAGCCACAAGATGTACAATGTGCACATGATTAGTCGTAGATTTGCTTACTATTTCGGCCACAAAATGTACAGTAAACTACATGTGTGTTTGCATGATTTTAGTCCTAAATGTGATTGCTAACCTTTTCTGAGTGACGTAATAACCAATTTTATAACTTCACTGCTGTGACAATGTAATGCCATAAATCTCAGCTGTAAAAAAAATGGTGATTTAAACAGCTTAACAGCGCAAATAATATATATGAAATTGTAAGCTTGACATTTCTGCTTTAAAATCAGCTCCACTGACTTCCACTATAATCAGTAACATTTTTGCTATTTTTATAAAAACGAGGGATGAGTTGGAATTATTTTTGCTGATTTACAAATGCTGCTGATTGAGTTTAACATGTGCTGAACCCAGAATACTCCTTAAAAACTCTCTCTCTCTAACACACACACACACACACACACACACAGATCATTTCTCAGGACCTTTACATCAACCTAAACAAGAGCTGAAAGCTGCAGAAGTGTCCTAACAGTGTGTGTGTGTGTGTGTGTGTGTGTGTGTGTGTGTGTGAAATGTTGAGTGGGTTGGTTTAAACAGCTCTGAGAAATGATTGGAGTGATGTGACATTTGCGTTGTTCCCAGGGTAAAGAAAACAAGTCAAAGGTTTAACCTTCACTTCCGCTAAATATCCTCACATCAGCCTGAACTAATTTGAGTTTAACTTGTAAAAACTGTCCACTGGCCTGACATGGAAAAAGACTTAATAAAACACAAATGAGTTCCAGATGACCCACTGAACACACACACACACACACACACACACACACACACACACACACACACACACAGAGAAAGTCTTTCCATATGCCTTCATCCTTTGTTCTGTGAAGTCTGTGTAGCAGACGCAGCGGAGCGCTCCTCTCTGTGAATGACGGCCGCCGCTGCTCTCTGTACTCCTGCAGTCGTGAGATGTGCCGCAGATTTCAGAAACATGAAACAAGCAAAATACAACAAACTGAGGGACTTCATCTGCCACATATTGCTGTTTGCCTGCTTTTTGTATTGTTTCATCTCTGTGAGATCCAAATAAAGGTGGAACTACAGGATAAAACACAATGTCTACGCATGTATTCCTGATTTTCAGTGATCTAGGGCCCTGTGAAATCTGTTTTATTTTTTCCAATTTTATTTTTTTAATTAAATCATGTCTAATTAATTGAAATCATGAAGCATTTAGAAGTTAACATTTTATTCAAAGTAAAAAAAAAAAAAAAAATCTAATTTTTGGAGCCTGTAAAATATGCCACTTTTTTTTTAACCATATTCAGTGTTTTCTGTTTTAATTTTCCTGGATTCCATTTTGAAGGTTTAATTATATAATCAAATTTAATAATTAATAATCCAAATTAAATGTTTAGTTTTTCTCAGAAATGTCGTGTTATGTACTCCATTATTATTATTATTATTATTATTTTATTTATTTATTTTCTGGTAATCAAATGATGGCATAAAACATTCATAAATAAAAAATCAAACAAATCCTTTTTAATGTGTGTGTTTTTTTTTTTTTTTTTGCAAAACAAGAGGTTTACTGTAAAAAGAAACAAAATAAAATTTGTGATTTTGGTAACACTTTATTTTAGGGTCTCTTAACTAGTTGCTTATTAGCATGCATATTACTAGAATATTAGCCATTTATTAGTACTAATTAAGCACATATTAATGCCTTATTCTACATGACCTTATTCTACATCCCTAATTCTACAACTTAACAACTACCTTACTAACTATTAATAAGCAGCAAATTAGGAATTTATTGAGGGAAAAGTCATAGTAAATAGTGAATAAGCGTTCCCTATTCTAAAGTGTTATCGTGATTTTTTTTATTAACAGTAGTAGTAAAAGTATTACTACCATGCACACTAAGACAGAAGATGAACACTAAATAGTCTTTAGGGGGTTTAATATTCACATGCATTAGTCCATATAGCCATCTGATTTAAGTGTACTGACCTACTTTTGATCTATTCATTAAAAATGTGTCAAATTCTGTGACATTCTGCATTATACAGTCAGTTTCAGCATCATGGAAATCATAGAGCCCTAGATCTATTCTTAAAAGCTGTTCATTAATTCCAGCATCACTAGTGCTAGATGTAATGAAAGCTCTACTAAAGTACTGAAGTTCAGCATGTTACTTGATGCATTGATGAGATGCATGGTTTTCACCTGCTGAATGATAAAACAGGTGTGTTTGTGCAGAACAAACAGCTCATCTTTTCTTCCGAAGAAGTCACAGTGGAGTATAAAGAGCAGCGTTTAGCACAGAGAGCTGAAAGTGCTGCATTGCTCAGGGTTTGACGGCGTTGGGCCAACGACCCCCCGCCCTCCTGCTCGAGCTCCTGTTAGGATGGAAACCCGTCTGATACTTCAGACGAGCCTGAGGGACAGAAACAGCCAGAGGAATCCAGCAGAAGACCCCCAACACTCACAATCAGCAGAGCCGCGTTCCCCTCGCAGCCTTCCGCAGTCAGACGTTCAAAGCTTCATCATTAAAACTGTGCCCTGGGACAAGAGCTGATCCACCCCCCAAACACCCACCACCAACACAGCGACACACACACTGCGCTTCCATCCTTCACCTCTGTCTCTCTTTCACTGTCACACACACACACACACACACACACACACACACACACACACACACACACACACACTTCAGCCTTCCCAACACAGCCTTCATCATAGTAGAACCACAGCCAACGACTGCTGCCACTGAACTCACACAGACAGGAGACCACAGAACCATAATACAGAACAACAGAGAGAATGACAGAATGATAGAAAAAAAGGCAAATTGAACAATAGGTGGATGATAAAACAGAATGTTAGAATAATAGATAAACAAACAAAACAGACAGAATGATAGATTATTAGAATGTTAAATATAATGTTTGATAGATAGATAGATAGATAGATAGATAGATGTTAAACAGAATGTTTGAACAATAGATAGAAAAATAGAACATGGGACAGAAAGTTAGAACAGCAGATAGATAATGTTAGAACGATAGATATAATGATAGAAACAAATAGAATGACAAATAGAACATTAGAATGAGAGACAGACTGACAGGTAGAATGTTAGAACAACAGATCGTTACAATTAGAACATTACAATAATAGTTAGAATGATAGAATGTTAAATGCATTATTAGAATGTTTGAAAGACGAGTAAAGAATGTTGGACAGAAAGTTAGAACAACAGATAGAACATTAGAATGATAGACAGAACGTTAGAATGATAGAACTATAGAATGTTAGATCGACAAAGAAAACTAGACAATGATAGACAGAAAGACAGATAATATGATATATATAGAATGATGAATAGATAGATTAAATAGAAATTTGCTGCACAAATGTTCTACTACACATTTAGTTTAGTTTTCACAGAAGAAAGAAAGTCCTTCAGCTGATGTTTGGAATGAAGTGAGGGCGAGCAAACGAGTCAACTGTTCATTTAACACCAGATTCAACCAAAATAACACTTATTTTTTCTCATATGACTCCCGTTCACACGAGTGTGTGTGTGTGTGTGTGTGTGAGAGTGATTGATGAGGACTCAATGAGGTGGCTGAGAGAGCAGGTACAGATGAGCAGACACAGTGTGTGTGTGTGTGTGTGTGTGTGTGTGTGTGTGTGTTTATAAGAGATAAATGAGATTCACTCCACGAGGTGAAGTCGTCTCCAGACAGAATCAAAGAAGCACTAACCCCTGACACACACACACACAGAGAGAGAGAGTTTGTGTGCTGTTGTTCATTACACCTGCTCCGTCTGTTTCTGTAGGTTTGTTCCCTGCAGCTCAGAGTTTGTCTCACGTTCACGAGAAGCTGTGAGCAGCATTAGCACATTATCCGTCTCACCTGAGAGCGGCTCCATTATTTCCTCAGCCATGAACACACACTCGTCACACCATCAGCACACTTCAGAGGAAGCTGGGTGAAATGGAACAGAAGTAGATTGTGATGCAGGTGATGAGATGGTTGGTTTCTCATTACTGTGAGCGGCTGAACCCGCTGCGCTCATCTCAGAGCAGCAGATAAGGACTGTCATTACGCCACTCTTTGTCAACACGTTACTAATATTGGCACATGTTAAAATGGCTCCGGGACAATAAATGATGTTTTCGCGGGAAGCGAGAAATGAAGAAATGCTTGATTGTGATTGTTATCCAGCGGCGAGTAAAGCAGCTTTAGTCCTCCGGCCCAAATAACGCAGATTCCAAACTAGTCCATTACTGCTTATTTATGGGTTTGTTTCAGATTGACTTTGTCTTCTGGCAAAACTGATTATATGTGGAAGAACTGGATTTGAGAACTAGATTTAGAAAGCAAAAAGTTAAAGAATGTGACATTTTAAATGGGAGCAAGTTATTGTGTGGCTGTAAAATAAATATAGAAGTTTTCATCAGTATTTTATAATGACATTTTTGTTTCCATTCATTTAACAGGACATTTCCAGTCAATTTTAGAGTTTTCAGAGTTTCAACTTGTGCAGTGAAGTTCGGTGCACACTGACACAAACTAAACATGAGGTTGGTCTGTCATTAGTTTTAGTTTTCAGTTCAGAGATCACAGGCGTATCGCTGCCAGTCTTATCACACACAGCTTGTTCTTCCACTTTCTCTCTGTGTACAGAAGTGCATTTCATCTCTCCTGTCTATGTACACCTCACACACACACACACACACACACACACACACGCTGCTTTCTTCTCATTCGCAGGAGTGTTTACAGCTGCTGTTGGTGAATGAAGTGATCTGAGGGCCGCAGAAACAGAAGACTGTCAGTCTGTCATGATTTAATCATCCTCTTCCAGCAGTAATGCATCTGTCATTCTGCTGCTCTTCACTCGTCTCACAGGTCCGATTCTTCACTGGAAATAACACTCGTCTGAAGCAGTCTGCAGTTTAATCTGTAACTGAACAGAGATCTGTGCTTCTTTACGACACGATGCTGTGAGCCTCACACACTTTCACCACACTATTAACTAAACAAGTCTGATTCTTCAGTGTGTCTGAGGTTGTGGGACCTTTTTATTTTATAAACACTGTTATTCAAAAGTGACAGTAAAGACAGTAAAATATATTTCAAATAAATGCTGTTCTTTTGAACTTTCTATTCATCCTAAAGAATCCTGAACAATAAAATGTATCACTTTTTTAACAAAAATGTTTTTTTGGAATTAACTTTCGAAATTGCTAGTTGATTTCACAAAGTAATTGCAAAGAAATGGCAAATAATACATTGAATTAAATGTGATTTTTTTTTGAAGTAGAAAAACGTGTGTGTGTGTGTGTGTGTGTGTGTGTAACATACTCCAGTAATCTTTAGTTTTATTTACAATGTCAAAAAACAAAACAAAAAAAATGACAATGTTAAAAAGTAATTTAAAATTGTAATAATTTTACAGTATTAGTGTTTTACTGTATTTTTGTTATTATAAAGTGTTATTATTGTTATTATAAATATTAGTAATAATATTTAATCATTAAATAAATACTGTTCTTTTGAACTTTCTATACACCAAAAAATACTTCAGTTTTACCAAATTCAGTTTTTCATCACAGTAATAAATTATATTTTTAAATATTTTAACAAAAAAAAGGTAGTAGTTAGTTGTAATGATAGTTGCAATCATATTTCACAATATTAGTTTTTACTGTATTGTTAATCAAATAATTCAAAAACTCAAATTCTAAATTTCTAAAGGCTGTATGTTACAGTGCTTTTACAACAGCTCTCATAGCTTATAAAGCAAAGCAATGTTACTATTACAAATACATCAGTGTTCAATAATAAATCAATAGAATTAATAAACAATTCTTCCTCCAAGCATTATAGTTCATTATAACTGTAATTGTTTGCTGTTACGAATCAATTTGGTGCAATAATACAGAAGTCAAACATGGCTGTCTAATCAGAATTATTAGTTTGATATCAGTAATTCTGATTTTCCTGTTTTTCTAAAGCTGAAATCTAGCTGTTCAGAGCAGCAGCAGCTAACACTGTAAGACAGGAAGCCTGACTCGCTCTCTTCCTGTCTCTCTCTCTCCCGTGTGTCGTTCTGAATTTGATCAATGAACTCAATTACCGTGTGTTTCTAGGGACCCTGAGTGGGCTTTCCTCCGTGATGCATAGCGAACGCCACACCTGATGCGGCTCCCAAAATCTCCTCAATAAATAAGACACACACACACACACACACACACACACCTCACAGCCTCTCTCTCTCTCTCTCTGCTAGGCTGGCCACTAATACATGAGCTCAGTTCATGCATTATTAATGAAGAGAGCTCGGCGAGTGGCAGAGACAAATAGGGAACAGAATTCACTGACTGGCTCCGAACGCTCTTTTTAGCCATGCTTGAGTTTCCTCTCAGTCCATCCTGACACGGGAACATTTCTTATTACACTCTTTCCACTCTATAGGCTTCCTCTCTCTCTCTCTCTCTCTCTCTCTTTCTCCTCATGTAAGGATTTGAAGAAGCACTCCACCTCCAAATCACTCATGGAAAAAGTGCTTTCTGGAGAGACCTGCCGAGGAGTACGTCCACGTGTGGGTGTGTGTGTGTGTGTGTGTGTGGGAAAAGAGCCGTTTCCCTGAGGCTTTAGAAGAATATCGGATTCAATCTGTTCAGCTTTATCTGAGGCACAGAGCTTCAGGTTTCTATCTCCATCCATTCTAGTCTCTTTAAAGTTGAGCTGGGCATTTATACTGATAAAACTCTAATGAAAACATTCTTATTAGTGATTAAACATCACTATTTCTTCTGCTCACACTTGAGAGTTACCTCATTAACTGACCAGATACATGGTTTTTACCTGCTTGATGATAAAAACAGATGAAAAAAAGACCACCGAAGCAACACCACTCAATACCAATTGTATATTTCTATTATTTTCTTCTCTACAATTTCTGCAATTAACACACAAAATAATTTCATTCATCAGGGATGCATTCAATTGATCAAAAGTGACAAAAAAGACATAATGTTACAAAAGATTTATATTTCAATTAAATGCTGTTCTTTTGAACTTTCTATTCATCTGTGAATCCTGAAAAATAAAATGTATCACGGTTTCCACAAAAATATTGTGCAGCACAACTGTTTTCAGCATTGATAATAATCAGAAATGTTTCTTGAGCAGCAAATCAGCATATTAGAATGATTTCTGAAGATCATGTGACACTGAAGACTGGAGTAATAATGCTGAAAATACAGCTGCGCATCACAGAAATCAAATTAAATTGTAATAATACTTCACATTTTTTACTGTCTTTTTGATCAAATAAATGCAGCCTTGGTTGTTCAGAAGAGACCTCTTTCAAAAACATTTAAAAAACCTAACCAACCCCAAACATTTGAATGGAAGTGTGCAAAATAAAGAGCATTACAAGTAAAACCAAGCCGTGTGTTGTGTTTTATCACACAGAATCAAAGAATAAAACCTGAACTCAGCTCAACATTAACACTGAGATTAACTTCAGCAAAAGCAGATCTCATCTGTTTAATCTCTCTTGTACAGTATTCCAGCACAATGATGAACCTTTAACGACAAACATGCATTCAAACTTTATCTTCCACGCTCATCTTAAACCTGATCCACAGCTGAAGCACACGAGAGATAATGAAATACAGGCAGCAGCGCTCTGAACTGATCTCGTGAACGCTCTGAAAGCGTGATTTATTCACACAGATCTGTTAAAGGCGGGTTTGTAGTTTTCTGTGAAGTAAGCAGACATCTGAAGCGTGTCGCTCCTGGACGCCTTTGAAAACTTGACAAGTTTGGAACATCGATTTTAGTCCACTTACAAAACAAACAGAGACGAGTGTTTACATCACTGATCAAAGTGTGTGCTACAGTACACACACACACACACACACACACATACAGTTAAATACAGCATGATCTGAGATCTTCCAAAGCACGTATTGAGCTTCAGTGGAAGCAAGAACATCTGACCATCTTTGCACATCTAATTATTTAATCGCATAGAAACAGATGGCCTACTGCCAAATGCTCTGAATCCCATTTGTGTGTTCAGACAAAGAAAACCTGTCAGGTTTGACAAAATCACATTGGTTTTCATGTTTCATAAGAGTTTGAATATGTGCAGCGGAGAATGAGATTTGAGAGCTGCAGCAATAGAGAAGCCTTTCAGTGAATAACTGATAAAAATTGAGCATCATATGACTTGAAATATAGTTCCAAAAGTTTTATAGACTACATTTATGAAACTTTTATGGTGTTCCCAGCTAACAGGGGACATTCTCACAACGTTCATTAACATTTTTTAAAAGTATACATTATATATATATATATATATATATATATATATATTTTATTTATTAAAACAAAATGTTCTTAAAGTAGTGTTTATGGAACATTCTTATAGCTTTATCAATATTTGATTATATTCTCACAATGTTCAGAGAAAACTTTCATTCTCAGGAACATCCTTATAATGTTATTTGTACTTGTTGAATGTTCTAAGGTTTATTTGTAACCTTTAAATAATGTAATAATCACAACAAGAAAACTGGACCTTTAGGTGTTCTTAGAATATTAAAAATAAACATTCAAATAAAGTTATATTTTGGGTAAAAAAAATAAAATTAAGAATGTTTCAGAAACTTTTCTTTGTCACCTTGAAATAATGTTACATAATCAAGACAACAAAAGTGAACATTTTAACATTCTTACAACATTAAAAATAAACATTCAAATAACATCATATTTTGACTGAAAATAAAGTTAGTAAGAAACGTTTTTCTAACCGTTAAATAACATTCTGATCACGACAAGAAAACTGGACATTTTAGAAACCGTTTTAGAAACATTTAAAAACAATGTTCTCAAAATCTTCATATAACCTAAATGTGTTAAC
The DNA here is from genome assembly GCA_021397915.2 of Tor tambroides. Taxonomy (NCBI): domain Eukaryota; kingdom Metazoa; phylum Chordata; class Actinopteri; order Cypriniformes; family Cyprinidae; genus Tor; species Tor tambroides. The sequence goes on along the minus strand of JAFVLL020014810.1, from coordinate 3,828 downwards.
TGGGTTTGTGTCTTTTTTGGAGCTTGAAAGATGTGGTCAGCATTTGGAATAAAGATCCTTCAAACATTCTTATTTTGAGAAAACAACAACAACAAAAAACTGTAGATTTAGAAAAGCATGGGGGATAATTACATGATTTAATTAAAATTACTATTTTAAAAAGTTTGTAAGTATGTATATCCAGGTTAATTATTTCATTTATTTTGATTGCCATACCATCATCTATGGCTATTTTAATGGCAAGATCAATGTATTTGAAAAGAAACAGTAGTAACGAAAAACAACAATTAATTTCCAGGTTAAATGACAGAAAGCCCAGATCTGTCTCAGACGTCTGGATGCTGTATTTCACCTTGACTTACAGCGGGATTCATCTGTCACTTATACTAAAAAGCCCTGTCTGCTGAGCGTGTGCGTGTGTGTGTGTGTGTGTGTGGACTAATGGCGGGCGCTGTGTGAGGATTAGGGTGAGAGGAATATCAGATGTGTTTCTGATGAGGTGGTGAGCTCTCCTCACTGTATCTGGTTCTCGCTCCGCTGCGGCTCCTCCGGCTCTTTGAAGTAGAAACTCCACTTTAAGTAAACGCCTGACTGCCGTCCCCTGCACTTCTCGAGCTTGTCTCGCAGTAATTGCCTTATTTCATCAAAGCAGGTGAAGGGCCGCTGAATAACTCACACTCTCTCTCTCTCTCTCTGTGCCGTCTGTTGAGTGTGTGTGTGGCAGAGCGTTCAGAAACAGGTGCGAACGTTTTAACCGTTGCACACCCAGATGTCACCGCTAAACTACGGAGACTCGTCCCAGAGGTGTTTAATGAACTTTCCTCTCTGAAGGACTCAGAATGTGTGACGTTCACGCTTTGCTCTCGTTCGATTTGAGCAGCACAGGGACCCAAATTACACTTTTATACATCAGCGGTACCTGCTGCGTGCTGCTGTATTAAAGGAACAGTTCATTTACTCACTGTCACGATCATTCAGAGCTGTGTGACTCGCTGCTGTGGATCACAAAAACAGAGATTGTGAGAAATGCACAAGCTGCTTTTTTTCCAAGCAATTAAATTAAATGTGAACTCAAACTTTTAAGCTTAAAAGCACCACTAAGTACAAGTCTTCTGAAGACGTGATAGCAGAACTAATTCCAGTTTCAATATGAAAATCTTGACTGATGAGTGTCCATGAGAGAAATAGCAATGTCTGATTTGTGAATGAATCACTTTACAATAAGATATCAATTTTTAGCATTATGCATCTACATTACTTAACATGAACTAACAAATACTTCTACAGCATTTAATCTTAGTAATGGCAATTTCAACATGTTGTACATTTTTTAAATTAAAAGTTGAATCCATTAACAGTTTTTATTGATTACATTAACAAAGATTAATATAGTCTGTGATAAAAATACACAACGGTTCAAAAGTTTGGGGTCTTTTTTGTTGTTGTTGTTGAAAGAAATTAATACTTTTATTCAGCAAGGATGCATTCAACTGATCAAAAATGACAGTAAAGAGCACAAGAGACTTGAATCACTGAATTAAAGACAATGAATCATTCTTTTGACATGGTTCCACAGTTCTACAAAAGAGGTCTGAATGATTTGTTCATGAATCAGGGGCCAGTCTCTATGTTAAGACAGTGTCTTAAGAACTTTGACCAACTAGCAGTTAACCAAGGGGTAATCAGTCTTATATTTTGGATCAAATATACATTTTAATGTAACCAAATTTTGACCAGTCTTAAAGAACAAAATGAGATGACTAACTTTTAAGTCTAGTCTTAACCTTTTATGCAACCGGCCCCAGATTACTCACTGATCCGATCTGTTCACAGCAGTTAAGATTGTGTGAATAATGATTATCATATAACTTCACAAGACTTGAAATAAAGACTAAAACATGTTAACTAAAACTTGGAAATATTTTTGTTAAATTTAAATAAAGCTAAAATAATAAATTATTAGATGGAAAACAAACTTGAAAAAATTACAAATTAGAAATGCTGCCTTGGCAACTAACTGAAATAATACTAGAAATTACTGAAATGAAAATGTGGGGGGGAGACTATAAAATGAAATATATATATATTAAAAAAACACAATTTCTAAAACTGAAAATATTAAAATAAAAAACTAATTTTAAATAAAAAATATTAAATAAACTAAAATTACTAACTGAATTTGACAAAAATGACTAAATTTAGTTTCTTACATACATGTACTCTGGCCACAAACACACAGAAACACAAAAGGAGGAAGAAAAAGTCGACTTCAAAACATGGTGTAAATCTCTGTCTCGTAGAGTGTACAGGGCTTCATAAGCTTTTAAACAGACTTCAGATACAACAGTAAAGCATCGAAAGCAAGATATAAAGGGAATTAGATTCAGTCAGTTGTGAAGTTTTGAGCTGTGCTTGAGTTCATTCTAGATTTGCTCAGTTTAGAGGCGTAGAACCAGCTCTAAACCTGCGCTGATGTGTGTGTGTGTGTGTGTGTGTGTGTGTGTCTTTGTCTCCAGCCGTCCATCCAGAGCGGATCAATAGACTCTGTGAGCGTGGGACAGTGTGTCACTGGTCTGGAGTCAGTGCCGCCCGCTCGCCGCCCTCCATCACTGTCTGTCAGCGGAGCAGAATGAGCTGTCTGAGAGCAGATCGATGGCTGACATAACCGCACAACACATACTTCCTCTGTCAGAAATCACACACTGATACATTACACACACAAACAGCAGCGCTCCGCCGCGTCAGACGCCCAGATGAAAAATGATGTTTGCGTGCCACGGAGCTTGTTTTGGGCAGTTTGGCCTGTAGTCTGAACAGAGACGATCCACACACAATCTGACTGTACAGGATCTTTGAAATAACAGCTCAAATGTGACATACAGTGACAGAAACAACCCTAAACTTTGCCTCCAGTTCACACAGAATACTTACTGAACCTGATATATGATTGACATCACAACCCGGAGCTCATTAACATATTCCCACCCACATTTACATATTGGCGAGTTTCTAAATGTCTACATTTCTGTAGTTGCATGCTCTCTATAACCAATAACAGTTCACAAAAGTTCATCTGGGTCATATTTTCTGTGGATGAGAGCGTCACACAGCCTTTCCATGTACAAAATGACTAATGAATTAGAACCAAAATACTGTAGAATTAAATTAGACACATGACCTCTGACATCAGCATCTAAAGATACGAAAAGAAGGCTCCATTTGGGGACAACATCAAATTTTTCAGATAAAAATGGTGACTGCAATTTTAAATATGATTTATTATTATTAAATAAAAATTAATTTGATATATCATTTCATTTGATATATATATCTCCATTTCACCCAAAATGTCACTTACGCCCTTCTGGTTCTCACCCCTCGATTTATTTTATAGTACAGCTGTAAAATTACAATGCAAAACATTTGAAAATGTATTTTCTTTTTTTTTTTTAAACATTAAACCATTGAGCTTTTATTTTGGCAGAAAATTCTTCTTGTTTGTTGTCAACAGTCGGTTTATAAAAGCCTTTCATTACAAGTTCATGAAGATTTAGTTTAGTTTCGTGTGTTTTCAAAAGCATGTTATCAGCGACTCAAACACAAGCATTTACTGGGAACCGAGACACTTTGAGATGCTAAAAACACTGGAAGATGTGCTGCTCGTGTGTAAACGAACACAGTGCCGCACTCCACTAAAAAAAAAAAAGTGCAAATATTTAATTAAGTTGATAACCATCATTATTTCACTATGTCATCTCTACATGATTATACGGTCAGCATATATATATTTTTTATACTGCATAAATAAACAGGTGTTTACCTGCTGTC
>JAFVLL020014805.1:7500-15206 GCA_021397915.2 Tor tambroides | reverse complement strand
CCAGTCTTAAGTAGCACGGGTATATTTGTAGCAACAGCCAAAAATACATTGTATGGGTCAAAATTATCGATTTTTCTTTTATGCCAAAAATCATTCGGATATTAAGTAAAGATCATGTTCCATGAAGATATTTTGTAAATTTTCTACCGTAATTATATAAACGTAATTTTTGATTAGTAATATGCATTGCTAAGAACTTCATTTAAACAACTTTAAAAGGCGATTTTCTCAGTATTTTGTCTTTTTTGCACCCTCAGATTCCAGATTTTCAAATAGTTGTATCTTGGACAAATATTGTCCTATCCTAACAAACCATACATCAATGGAAAGCTTATTTATTCAGCTTTCAGAAGATGTATAAATCTCGCTTTCGAAAAATTGACCCTTATGACTGGTTTTGTGACCCAGGGTCACATATGAATGTACCTCTGAAGGTTCTGACTGTCTTCAGAAACGATTCATGGCATTTTGTTTTCATCTTCGCTCCATGTAATACCTAAAGGAAGTGTTCTTAATCGCAATACTGCTTTGTCCAAGAAGTTTACGGGAAACAGCTGTAATTCAACTTTTCCCATAAACGCCACCTAGTGTCAGTGAGTGGATTTACAGAGACTTACATTTACATTCAGCCTGTGTGCATTTTAAGTCTTTCCAAAAACTGACCGAATTTGCATGCTCTGCTGTAAATTGACCCGTTGATGAAAAAAGCTCATGTGGATTCTACACATTTAAACAATTCATATAATTATCCAGAATTATTTATGAAGCAGATAAAATACATAATCATTTATTAATCAATTATCATTTTGACTTAACTCTTTTCTTTATTTAAAGGCTGAAATTTAAGGTTTACCTTTTTATAAAACTTTTTCAAAGCTTTTTGAACATTTACATTAGATATTTGAACATGCTATTGAACTGTTGTCAGTCAAGTTGTCATTTAAAATCCGAACATCATTGGTAATGTTATTGTTTTATTTCAGCGGTTCCCAATTAGAGTCCTCACGCCCCCCCACTCTGCATATTTTGCATGTCTCTCTTAGTTAACACACCTGATTCAAGTAACCAGCTCGTTAGAAGAGAGCTACGTGCATGAACTGTTCCGATTGATATGATCCCTACACAGTGTTCATTGCTCCCTACTCCCTGAGCAGGGGAAATCCATTGAAGTTTACTTCACTTCGGAACATTCACTCACGGATTTGCGTTGCGCAGTGTCTTCACACACAGACGAAACTTACTAGAGAAGTGTGAAGTGACATATTATACCTCTGTAAATAAATACTATTTAAATTAATGTCTCGTGCACTTTAATGCCCTTCATATGTAACACGCTCGCTTAGAACTGGAATCGTGGCGGAATATCCGGTGATGTCCACTTCGCAGGGCACATACGGTCGAATAGAACAAACGTTGTATGTGATGACATACATACGAAATATGCAGAACGGGGAGGCGCGAGGACTGGAATTGGGAACCGCTGTTTTAGTGATTACGCAAACAAAGAGTCATTTTATTTGTTGTTTGTTGATTTTTAAATATAAAACTTGGTGAAGTGATGTGTGTCGGTACTTTTTGAACATCTCCAGCACATTTTAACAATACCGTGATAATTTTGATCACTATAATCGTGATAAGAAATTTTCATACCGTTACATCCCTAAAACAGAGATATATATATATATATATATATATATAGAGAGAGAGAGAGATAGTATTAGTATTAGTCACTATGCCAGTCTGCCAGGCTAAATTGAGCAGCCAAAGTCCACAAATAAGTCCAGCTGAACAGTTAGGAAAGGGCAATGCTTCTGCAGGACATTTGTTTTTAAAAGAGATCCGCTCATTAGTTTTTAGCTTTTCTAATTGATGTGGAAATGGATAGTTTACCCAAAAGTGAAAATTCTGTCAATAAATACTCACCACATGCTTATTTTTATTTGTACAAAATTTAATAGGAGCACTAATTTTGTTGTGTTTTTGTCATTTATTTTTATTTTATTTTAATATTTATGTGCGTCTATAATGTGTGTTTATTCATTTTTATTTTTATCTTAAGTTGTTTATTTTATTTTATTTTTAGTTAACATGCAAGTAATGAAAAATGGCTTTAGTTTTAGTTAACGACAACCCTTGGACAAAAAAAAAAAGCACCTTAAAATGTCATAAAGTAGTCCATTCAATTCATTCAAGTTTTCTGAAGCCATATGATCACAGCCCAATAACTGTAGTTCATAAACAAAATCTTACCTTGCCTCGCCTCTGTCATGTTAAAACTGCTGTTTGTGATCCGAGTATGTTTGTTTGCATACACATGTATTATGAATGTGCCAGAAAAAGTGTTCACCATCCACTTTCATTGTATTGAAAAGAACACCTTTTTTGTGCTACAAAGAAAACAAACTGGTGAGGTAATGATGACAGAACTTCGATTTTTGGATAAACAATCCCTGCTGAAGCCAGTAGGATCACACCAAGAAAGGGCGGAATAAAGTGTTACTTGGTAAGGGAAGACTGTGAACTCAGAGCAGAGAAGCAGTAGCTTTGTTTGTCGTAATCAAATGTGCATTTGTTGGTAAAACTCACTTGTCCAAGCAGGCCACGCTCAGACACTTCTGGTCGTTGGGAGGCGGGGTCGGGGCAGTGACGGGCTCGCTGTCCTGGAGGATGGAGTTGATGAAGGTTGTGGGGGAAAGGGGCGTCTCCACAGGTACACCTGATACTGCCCCCACTTCCACTTCGACAGGACACACCTCCTCCACCTCAGGACTGTGGGCGGGGCTAGATGGCTCTTCCTTGATGTGGACCAATGGGCTTGTTCTATAGTTTAAAAAAAAGAGCAGATTTGTTATAACAGCTTCAAGACTTTCAAAAAATGTTTACATTTCAAAATTTATTTTAATTCTTGCAGTTGATCCATGTCAACATGCTCTAACAATGTTAGAAAATCGTAAATTAAGCAGACAAGACTTACGTAGAGGTAAAGAAAAAAAAAACGTAAGCGTCATTAGAAATTACTAGTGCTGTCAATCGATTAAAAAATTTAATCGCGATTAATCGCAAATTTAAAATACTAGGATTTACTTGTAAATGTGTTGAAATAAAGAAATGCATGACAAACCAGTTTAAGGAAACAGAACCTTTTACACCTCCACCAGGTATGAGACATAATCCTTATTATTCTTTTATCATTATTCTTGTTTTTATTCAGCCATTATCAGCCTTTATACTGGCAATAAAACGTTTACCAAGCCACATCGCTTCAATCCCAGTATACATTTACCCAACTATTATCAAAAGTATTTCTAAATAAATACAACATAACATTTTCTTGCGACCTTACGTGAAGTATTATGACAAAATGCATTATGAAGAAGAATTGGACCTGTTCTGCAGTTGCATTAGAGCTAACATTAGCATCATGCTACATAAGACAATTTATGAGATTAATAGTACACTTTTACTCAAAACTCACTTTAAACCACCATCGAGTGTTTGTAATAACTTCCTTTTGCGATCACATGTGGAATTTGGTTGTTTACTGTTGTTAAAATATGCTATTTATAGCCTTTTTATCGCTGTACAAATTAGCATTTCAGATGTACACATTCATTATTGTTATGAAAATATCAAAATCTCAAGAAAATCACATACAAACCATATCCTATCGTAATTGTGTGTTTATGATCTTATATAATATATAGTGGCTGTTGTCATGTTTATTTCTGCTGTGTAAAAGCTATTATAAGCTACTTTAATTTTTATTTGTCTATATACACTTTGGGCGGCCGCGGTACATTATAAAAGTAGCTCAAAAAACTCCAACCCACACTGGTTCGCTGTACCCTTATCACATAATGATAGACAACCTTCCGCGCTGCAAACCTTATCAAACGATTAATTTGCGTTAAAAAAATATTAACGTGTTAATTTTTAGATTAATCGCATGCGTTAACACATTTTCGTAACATACATTTTCTAGTGTTATAGTAAAGGAATGGTTTATTTTAGAACCATTAAGATGTGCATTGTGATCTTATTTTTAAAATTAATTTATTTATGAACATTTTAATTACCATTATTTAACTACCATTATTATCATTACTCTCAAAAGTGATTTGTTATACAGTTAAAAATACTGTGATAATCTTTTCTTGAATGTTGAAAATGAATTTCAAATTATAACAGAGGAAAAAATTGCATTGTGACAATGAGGATTTTTAGGAGAAAAAAATGCTTCATGAATTAAGGCAAAATGCTAAAATAATCTTCATTGCACTAGAAACAGGCTTCGTTTTCTTTCATAAAAACCATTTAAAGAAATACATATACAAATATATTTAAATAACACAATATAAAACTTATATGCATACAAAAAAAACACTATTTATTTCTTGTAGAATAAACTTATGCATTAAGTGACATTATTTTTTGACAAATCAGCTCCCCAAAAAAGTATCATAACTTCCATTATTCTCAACAAGATTTCTATCACAGTAATAAAATAAAAATACTGTGATACAGTAGTTTTTTTAAAGAATTACTGCAATACAAATCGCCAATTAAACAAAAAAATATGAAAAAAATTTTGTGAATTTTTTTTTATGACAATTAAGCACTCCTCAAATACTTTTTTGATTTGGGGTGAAATGTGACCCAGTTTCTTGACAAATTTTGTGAGATTCACCCACTGCCCCATAAAAGAAGCTAAAACTTGCCTGTCTTCGACCCACTCCTCTGTGGCCACAGGGTTGGACTGCGCCAGTTCAGTGACATCAGAAATGATGGGCCCCGTCTTGACAGGCGATTCTGAGGTGAAGACACCCGCTCCTGTGAAAGCTGTAGAGGAGGGCTGCACACAAGAAAACATACATTACACTTGAACCTAGTAATCATTGGTAAATTCAGCTCATGGTTTGAGATAAAAGCGCGCAGTACTCACAGAGATAGCGGGAGACGACTCAAGTGAGTACTGCCGAGAGTATTTGGGCATGGAGTGTGCGGAGCTGCCATCATTCAACATCAGGGGCCTGTGAATAATCAGAATGAAAGAAAGAGAAAGGAAAAATCTCCCATAAAATAAAGGGCAAAATAAAAGGAGTGAAAAGTTAGAACATTTCAACATTTAAATAGCAAGCTATCAATGTGGATGTGTGTGTTAATGTTAATCTGAGGTTGACTTGCAGCTTTCGTTTCACTCCTAGAACTCTGTTGGACCGTGCCAGTGTGATCAAGAACTGAATGAGCTGTGGAAACAAAGAAAGAATTGATTTAAACTTTTTTTATTTGACATTCTCATGTACATATAACTACTAAAATACATTGAGATACTTTTTTTTTTAAAAATACATCAGTTTAATCAATGAATAAAAATATTGTCTATTTATATTCAAATGAATAAAATATGGATGTAGTTGAGTTTTGTTTCCTCATCATAACAGATTTGGCGAAATTAAGCATTACATCATTTTCTCATCAATGGATGCTCTGCAGTGAATGGGTGCCGTCAGAATGAGAGTCCAAACAGCTGATAAAAACATCACAATAATCCACAAGTAATCCACATGACTCCAGTCCATCAATTAACATCTCGTGACGTGAAAAACTGTGTGTTTGTAAGAAACATATCCATCATTAAGAAGTTTTCAATTTTATTGCTTCTGGACAAAATACAAGACCATAATCCATAATAACAGTTCCTCAAGTGAAAAAGTATCTCCTGTTGTCCTCTCACATCAAAATGCACAAAATATTTGTTTAAAACTGTTTGAAACAGTCTTTAATCTGTGCATATTTCTCTCCTGATTCAGACAGACTCATCTTTCACTGGAGGAAGCAATATTATGGATGAAGGACTCGTATTTTAGCTGGATTTGTTTATTACAAACATGCAGCTTTATGTTTTACAAGAAATAAAATGATGAACTGGAGTCCTGTGGATTATTGTGATGTTTTTATTAGCTGTTTGGAGGATCCACTTGTGAATCAAAAAGAACCGTTTCACACCCAGATTTGTCATATTATGGAAGTAAAATGTGATGCTTATGCCATTTCATTTTGACTTTAAACTGATAAGGCTGCCTTTGATGCTGGATAGGATGAACTTTTAACTTAAAAGGCTTTGTTGCGGAATACTTTTTACCAACAAATGTATGTGTTACTCTGACAGCGTGAAAAAGTTCAGCTGATTTTACCTTATTGACGACTTTCTGCTGTTGAGCATGTTTCTGTCTCAAAGTGGCAACTTCCCTCCAGAGCGCCTCATTCTCACTGCGGGAGAGAGACAGAAAGATGTAGTACAAAGTTTCAGGCAATGAATTTAAATTTTCATGCATGTTTTGCTCACAACGAACATGACAAATACAGCACTAAACTTTGTAAACGGTCACTAAAAGATCTCTGGGGTGGTTGTTTTTTTTCAGGGTGATCGAGTAAGACCTGCTTCTCTTAAACTCTGTTCCCTTGACACTGATAAAATGGCATTTTAAGTGTGCGCTCACGAGTCCAATATGGCCACAGACACACGGCCTGGACACAGTCCAGCACACAAGAACAAAACCACAGGCCAATACTGAACATCACTGTGGTGGAAATGGAAAACTCAAACAAAACAGTGCCAAAGAAATCCTACAAGTTAAAAAACATTTGAAATCATCAACAAAAAAAAGTTTGAAAGAAAAAAAATCAATTAAAAATATACTACACAAACAACTGTACGGTCCTTCCATAATCACAGATGCATTGCCTGAAAGATCTGCCTAAGAAGCACAACATATAGACAACTTTACCCATACAATGTCACATTTTGTGTCACAAAAATTAAATCTGGCTTCACTTCATAAGAAACATTTCATAAGGGTCCTATGAATTAAAACCATCACAGTCCATCAAAATATACCTATATTATTAACAGTTATTGCTTTAGAAAATTAAAATGTTTATAATTTATTAACGTAATCTATGCATTGTGTAAATAAATTATAAATTTTATTAAAAAATATTTAAAAAGTTGTAAATATAAAAATTTCTTTGATTACTGGAATATGTTTTACAAGAAAATATTACTTCAGTCTATAATAGTATTTGTAAAATTTACAAGCAATTTCTTAGTGAAAATGATTTCTATGTAAATCCTCTTTTTTTTTTTTTTTTCCAGTGTAAAGTATCAGGAATATTTGACTTGAATGTCAGACACAGATGATGACACTCATCTCATTGACTCCCTGCAGACGGGTCTCTTATATCGAGCAAGAGACAGAGATTATGAGATGACTCAGCTGCATTATAACCCAGTGTCGCTCGCCTGTAAAACAACAGAGTGCAGGAAGACGCTCTTTAAGAGTCCCCTCCTCCCATCATGTGACCTTCCCCTGCTCAACCCTCAGCAGATGGGACGGGGGTTTATAGGGGCAGGTGTGGATTCCTGTAAGCAGGGTGATCACACCTCTCCCAAATCTCCATTCAGACTCAGAATGACACAAATTGGAGGCAATTTCCTTTAAAACCTCCTTCATACCAAAACAGACTTTCAAAAACAAAAATCCAAATAAAAATCCTTGAAATAGGGCTGTTACCATAATAGTTTAAAATAATCACAATTTGTTTAAAGTTATGGTGAATAATTGTACATTTTTAAACTCTGAAATCAGATAATTTTGTTTGAAAGGCATGAAATTAAATTAAGAACTAAAATATTAGTATCACCA
>JAFVLL020014805.1:0-5000 GCA_021397915.2 Tor tambroides | reverse complement strand
GACAGAGTGGGAGAGGAAAGACTATAAATCGGAGGGTTGGAAAGTGGCGTCGATGGAGCATCAGAGTGACGCCAGATTAAGTGCCCCAGAACCTCGGCCTCTAATCCACACGTCTCCAGCTGGCTTCCTCTCAGACCTGCTGATTATCGCAATCTGTCACTGAGCCAACGTGAAAAAGAGGGACACTGGGATTCAAAGTGGCCCAAGGAAACCCAGCAGAGCACATGGAAACCATCACACACACAAAAAAACATTTTACTTGATCTGGTTACCCATCACCAGACCCTGTGCACTCAGAACTCTGCAAATTTATGGAGAATGGAAATATATGAACCACAAATATCTGAACAGAAGTGGAGTGTTTCTTATTAATTCCTGCTTTCCATTTACTCCGTGAAATATATCTGTGGGTTTGGTCTAATATCAGACCACATTTTTATATATTTTATATATATATATATATATATATATATATATATATATATATAAAATTTCAAAGACTCCCAAAAACAATGATCCCCCATCAAAAGCAGCTACATGGTTTCATGTACAAAGACATATTTATACTGTATGAAACAAGTATCAACTGTGAAGATAGAAAGACGTGTTATATATTATGTATTTACATACTATTTGATATTATGAAGATAAAACTATATGCAGATTTGTTTTATTTCTGAATGTTACAAACTAAGGCTGTAAGTATAACAAAAACTGATTTGTGATTAATCCAATGATTTCTGACTATTTAGACAGAAGTATGAAACAAATGTAGTAAATGTTAAATAAAACTGCATAAAATATTAAATGTTGAAATATGATAAATATATTATATATATATATATATATATATATATATATATATATATATATTTTAAATATTTAGCAATATATTTCTGGACCCTAGTTTGAAAACCTTTGTCCAAGAACATACTTATTAAAGCCAGAAAATGCAAATTTATCAGTCTAATCCATCAAGTGCACATGATAGAGGAAAAAGCCTTCACTGCTAGTTACACACCTACATTACAAACTACACAATGTTGGAAAGCCTCTGCTAGAGTCCAGTAAGAAAAGTTCATTTATAATCCCACTTTATTATGTTTTTCCCTGTGGGAGAATATAATTCTGGCAAATGTTTATTCATAAGTGAAACGCTGCAGGTTTCAAAGCCAAACATGAGCAGCAGGGAATCCCCCAAAACCCAGATCAATTCAGACCGCATTAGTGGTCTGACATCATGACTGTGTCCTAAATGAACTTCAGCCTGACTGTAAAGCTGCTTTGGATCAAAAAAGCCCCTCTGAAATACCAACTAATTATAAAAACCTGGAGATCATTCAAAACTCAAGGTCACTGCAGCTCCTATCTCATAAACACCCCTCTCATATATTCATAGATATTTCAGGAAAGGCAAGGCATCAGGAAGATGAGTTTCTACCTACCGTTGTGACTTTCCTCTTGATGTTTTCCAGCAGATTCTCCTGTCCGCGGATGAAATATGGATGCTGGAATTCTGTGTCATCTTTCTCTGGTTTTACCAGCCCACCCTGCTCGATGTGGACAACTTTCCGAAAACCATCTAAGAGGAATATAACGTGTTATAAGTACGTTGTTTTTGGCTTTAAACTCAATGAGTTAAGTATATAAAGAATACAGCAGCCAAAATAAGCTATATAAATAAAATGTAGGCTATTATTATCAAACGCATCTAAACTGTTAAATGTGGACAATCAGGGATTAACATAACGAAAAAGTGTAAAACGATTTTGAACCCATGTGTTTTGTGAAAAAAAGCTATAGAAATAAACTGACTTGACTTAAAATAAAAGCTATTCATCCACATTTTTGCACTTTCCAACAAAAGACAATCAAAATCTTCCATATTGACTGCACCCAAAGTCAACCCAAACATTCACGAGATAAAACTAATCTTTATGCAAAAAACATCATACATATTGTGCATAATCAAATCAAAATCAGAATTTATTTTCAAAGCACTTTAAAAACCAGAGAGTACCAAAGTACTGGACAATTTAAAAAAAAAAATACAATATAATAAATAAAATAAAAAATAAAATATCAAAAAAATAGATTTAGAAAAAAAAAACCACAAATACATCTGATCAAACGTAATGATCTTTAAAAATAGTGAAGTCCTCAGCAAACAAATAATTCTTTAGATGGATTTTAAACATGCAGACTTCATCTGAGTTGGTCAATTAGGCTTATTACATAGCTGATAGAATTCTCTTATACTTACACATATTGAGCTGGCGAACAAAACTGGCCATGTTATTGTGCTTAAAATATTTCGGCAGAACCTCTTTGGAAAACCTGCCCTGGTCGAACACATGGAAGCTGTTGCCGCTCTGAAAACACACCAGAAATGCTTAAAACATCAACAACAGATCTACAAGATGCCCAAAGATTCAAAACAGCTTCAGTTCATTCTGAAACTGAAACAGATCTGTAGCCTTTCCAGACCGTAAGCTTAAACAAACACCAGGCAAATCCACGTATAATACTCCAGACTTAGACAAGTGACAAATACTACTAATTCAATACTTCACACGTTCTTATCAGAGTTTATTGTGTGTTTCTGGTTTCAATCTAAACTAAAAAGGCAAATCTATTCGCTATCTCAGGCCCTTTTAACTCAAACATTAACAGGGCCGCTTATAACACTAGGTAAAAACGACAGTAAATACAGGTTCCTGTGCCTCCATATCAGAGGTTATTTTAGGACGTGCTGGTTCAGGCCTAGACTAGCTCATCACAAACGAATCTAACTACAATCCAGATCTGTAAACCGTCCTCAAACCATCTGAAACCCACGACCAGACTCTAAACTCACAGGACTCCAGCAGATTAACGGGTCTGTGTCCGGATCCTCCACCAACGTCCAGAGTTTGGTCAGAAATGCGGGTACATTACTACCTGAGACCATCACACCACCGGGCCCCACACTGTGATACTCCATCACAGATAGTTTAGTGATTGTTTTTGACGATAATTACACCTCTGTAATGAGTCACTGAAGAAGAGCAGTGTTACACACTCAAAGTGTGACTGTGCGAACGCAGATTGCGCTCTTCGAATACACGAATCTGATTCTATTTCCCCCTCGGAGTGTCCGGATCCCGTTTAGAAAGCGATATATAAGATTAAATTAATGTGAATAAGTGTTTTTGATAATTCAGAAGTAGTGGAAATTTCCATTAAATCCCCACAGCGTAAAAACTGCGTAGAAACAACCAGCGCTGAGAGGAGTCGCGCTCTGATGACACCACAGTGACGCCTCTTTAAATATATCATACAATTTTTGAAAGAGTTTAGACACAAAACACACAAGTAAAAGCACATAAAATCTTAATTTTACCTGTTTAAAATGTGTTTAAAATTATTAATATGTGCAAATAAAAGGTTAAACTGTGCACGCGTTCACCGTTGAACTTTAACCTTTAGCCTCAAACGCAGTTTAATAAAACACACTCAAATCGAAGGTATTGTATTTTTTTTTAGAAACGTCAGATTGTAAGTAAATGCTGACTAATGATATCTGAAAACATTTTATATAAAAAATAAGTAAAACAAACCGAACGCTTCGCGTTTGACCTTCGACGTCATAGATTCAAACCCACATGGTCGCAGTTTCAGCATGCGTCCAACGCACAGCGGCACCATGAGTAAATTAAAAAATAAGAAAAGAAATTTAGAAGAAAATGAAGGCGAACAGGTATGGTTTGATATTATACTGATATATCATGTAAGAGACAGTTTATACATAACGTGTTATATAATAACACGCGTGTTTATATAGTGCGAGATTGACTTGAGGTGTTCTGACTTGATGAGTTTGAGATTAATAGTGCAAATTGATGTATATACATTTCTGTTATTTACTTTATGCGTGTTAATAGACTGTCAGTAGACACTTTTATTATATTATTTTATTTTATATACTTTACAGTCAAAAGTTTGAAAACACATGGCTAGGTATATATATTTGTCATGTCATTAAAAACCTTATCATTAAATGAATGCTAAAAATGAGGTTGCAGACAAATATGAATTGTGCTTTTGTAGGACGTTCATTATGAAAGGAAAATTTGGTTTAAATATGTTTATTGTTATGCAGTAATAAGTGTGTTGTTTGTTTTGATGCATTTGTGATGGTTTTTCTTTCTCAGCTGCCCATCTTTGATAAGGACGGCGGGAAAGACGGTCATCTAGATGATGGTGATGAAGATCAGGATGATCTGTCAGACAGTGAAGAGAGTGTCTTCTCTGGGCTTGAAGAATCAGGCGGTGACAGTGATGATGAGGAGGAGGAAGATGAAGAGGAAGAAGAGGATGGTTCTCAAGAAAAGAGCTCTGACGTAGAGGAAGATAAAGCAGCCGACGGTGATGGAGAAGATCAGCTGTCCGCCAAAGAACCTCAGGTAATATGAACGAGCATGTTGACACTTTTTTTTTGGTGGAGATTTAAAGTTGCATTTTAAGTGGTGAAATCCACTCTAAATTTATATTGATCAGGACCTATAGTGTGCAGGAGACCGATTTACATCACACAACTGTGAGGAATATTTTGATGTGCTCTCTGGTGATATGAAATTGTGTTTTGAAGGATTCATTAAAAGACTCATTATTAGTCCATAAAGTTAAAAAATACTCATATAGTCATACATAATATCAGAGTTGTAGACTATGAATTATAGGGCTTATATGTTTATTGCATGTTGATGCCATCAATAAATTTACAGTATGCACAGAAAGTTTAAGGTGAAAAAAAGGCATGATATTATGCCATATGAATCTTCGAAGTCTGTGATCATCTAGACTACATGCACGATTTCCTATTTGTAATCTTGATGTTTGACCTGCAAAAGGCCAGTCAAGAGACTAATAGTCTTTTCATTTGAATCAAACCACAGTATGCCATTAAGTGTATCTGTGCTGCTTGTAATGATTTCAGTGCTGAAAATAGAGGGAATATT